>JARFJB010001166.1:7347500-7377500 GCA_036346205.1 Vesta saturnalis
TTTTGAAACCATTAAGTTAACTACAAATTTTCACTTTATTTGACGATGTCTGGATTTATTACAAATTGAAATAGAATTTACTATCCCTCTTCTGTGAACAGGGTATAGTTTTTTTTTGGTTTGTTTGTCATTAATAGATCGAAGTTTAAAATTACTTTTCCTCTTCTCACATTGATATGGATGCTTTACTGAAAGTGATTTATTGGGAAGGTTATTAGTTTTTGTAATGTAATGGATATTCGTATTTTTATTTAGTCGTTAGTTAAGTTAAGTAAAATTATATTTAGTATTACAATTATTACAGGAAACATAGTTGCAAATTTAAGCTTTGACGACAGTTAGTCGGTATATTTGCATAAGGTTTATTTTAAAAAGACAAAGAGGTTAGACTTTTTATACGTTACGATTTTTCATAAACTTTAGTTGACGAAAGGGCTCATTACTGTGAGATTTGTTTCAAAGTGGAATGATTGTGTAACGTAATTTTCTCGATTCGTTTCCGAAATGCTTCTCGTTTTTACCGCGCTTTAAATTTTTAAGAAATGTTTCCTTATGATTGGCGAATTGACGTAAGACGGGTCAAGGCTGAAACTGAAAGAACGATTAGTCAATCTTGGTTGAAATGTAGAAGACTTAAGTTGTGGTTGCGGCATTTGCCGCATATGCGAAATGGTTTGGAGGTGGTTGAACTTATTTACGTCGTGCCGAGTGTGATTGTTACCGTAGGAAGAGTTTTCCGTTCACGCTTAGTGGGATTTTGTGAAAAATCATTAACCTGGAACTATTGTATCTTTTATCGTTTGTCAGAAGTGACAGCTCTCGCGTTCATAGAATTGGATCTAGTGTTTCTGGTTAGTAGTAATCCTTAATTCTTTTGGACTAATTATTGCATTCCTTTTGCGAATTGCTGTAAATAGATAACGCGTCAATGTAACTTTGGTATATGTGAATACTTACGATATTGCAGGTTCACATTCCATTAATATAAGTAATTTGACTGTAATCTCATTATATTTAGAATTTACATTAGTTTTGCATACATAAAAACGAAATCTACATCGATTTGGGCTTGAATCTCGTTAGCGCAGTTGGTTAGCTCGGTACTCTAGCAAAGAACAGGTCGTAGGTTCAAATCCTACTCTAGATAAACTTAATGGATAAAGGGCGTAGTGTAAATAAGATTCGAGTGCAGTTATAGTAAACCAGATATACCGTAGTTAATCAACTTTCATTATTCAATTCAGTATATAACGATTGTTTGCACCAAACAGTCAGCTGGAGGGCCATCCACCAGAAAGCTACCTTATACCGCAGCACAAAAGGGAGAAATGAACCGAGGTGGTCGAATCAGGTTGTGCAGATCAAAAATAAATTACCTACATACCTTTTGGTTCTGTTGACAAATTTTAATAAAGTGTGTTTTTCGTTTCTTGTATTTGTTGACCGAATGAATATGCCTTTTGTATAAATTTTACTAGTAATTTTCAGCTGTTCCATTTAGTTCTGTAAAATGCATACATCCATGAATAAATTACGTCATGTGATATTATATTCTGAATTTGCTATATAAATGCACGAATTGCTGAACTTGTGATCGGTATTGTGAAAAATTCAGATATAATGTATTATTTTGGGAACTGAGTTTGCAAGCGTCAATCCCGCTTATTCATTAGGTTTATGAAATTGAGCGTTACTCCTTAACCGCATCAACAGGCTGAGTATTGATTATATTCATGTGTAATTTTATGATAATATACGACAGGTGTTATAGAACTGGGTATTATTTTAGCTACAATGTGTAATCTTTTGTGACTCCGACCCCTCTGCTGCATTATTAATATTTACGTATGATCGAAATTTAAAGATTAAATACTGTATTTACATCCAAGTTACGGGATAGTTCATTTATTTTATGCGAATTTTAAATTTATGCAATTTTAAAAGTGACGACGTTCGATTACTTTTACATTTTAGTACAAACTTGAACATAACAATTTGAAATAGTTGGATAATTAGTTTTTTTGATTTTATTGATATATTTTCATTTGAAGATAAGTTTGATCGATCAACTGGCTTATTCGGACGCCAAAGTTTGTTTTACGAGTATTCAAAAATATTTTGAAGTTTTTAGGAATCAACCTACCGACAGTTAATTCACCGTTTTACCTGGTTTGAGACAAAACAAAAGTAAGCACAAGTTTTGTTTGTTTGGAAATTTAGGCATTTAGGTATTACGACCCATATTTTAACGTTTATTAAATTATAGTACATTTATAAATATTTGATCGCGTTTTGTTTATTTTTGTGCATTGACCAGTTGTTTTTTTTTAGTTATTTGAGCCAATAATTTTACGTTGAAATTTACTAAAATGCATAATGAGTCTTGAGTTTTATTATCGAAATTTGGCGGATTTTAAATGAAGCTTAACATTTTATTTAAGTTTAAGTGAACGTTGCGTAAATATTTTTGAAGTAAACGTTTAGGTAGAGGTGGGGGTTTATGTTCGAGTGAACATTATGGTTTCCTGTTAGGCCATTATTTTAAGATCTAGTTCATGACGCCTTCCCGTTATAAATTTATTTAACAGGTGGCGCCTTTGTGACATGTTTTCCTGATCTTGAATTTATGGAGTTGTGTCGAGTGCCCTTTCGGAGTAATAAGTAAGAACCCCGGCCATACCACTGAGCTATGTAGATTTCTTGCACTTTACCTTATATTTCCAAGTGCCCTTTCGGAGTAATAAGTAAGAACCCCGGCCATACCACTGAGCTATGTAGATTTCTTGCACTTTACCTTATATTTCCAGTGTGACGTTCGATGTCTGTAAAATTCCATAATATTGCTAAAGTATAATTTTACTGAAATAATCTTTATCAAGTTAAACTACGTTTTAATACGAACGAATTATTTATTCCAAATTCACGCGCTACTGTTTTTCATTTCAATTGATAGATTCCAGTAGCTGCCAGAGGCGTACATAAAATGTCTATATTTAAAAATCTTTTGAGTTCAATATATTCATTATAGGTTTAAATATTATCATTTAATATTAATTAATACATTGACTGTAATGCCCCTTCTCTTGATCAATTTAATTGTTGATATTACTTCACAACACTGTCCGATAAACAAAAAAGAGAATGGTTCTATAAATATATTCCCTATTATATACAGTTCTAAAATTTTACTTCAATTTCTAAACTAAAAAATATAAACCCGGACCTTTCTCTTAAAGGAATATTTCTTTCAATATTATCAGCTTGTATACAAAATGTTATACGTTTTTGCAGAAATGCTCTTAGGCCAATTTTAGGTGGCACCACTATCGATATTTTTAAACCTACGTATTTAATTTGATCTTACGGTTTCAAGACATAGTTACTATATACAGGATAAACCATTTTAATTACTGGATAAGTATAACAGGAAAATTTAGATCAATTATTTACATTGTGTAGAAAACGATTTATTAACTGCAAATGCTAACACCTTCGTTTCCATTACAGAACGGTGTTATTTACAATATGAAATCGAATGAAGCTACGCTTTTTTATAAAACATTTAGGACGGTTGCTGTTACGCTTAAGTGGTTTACATGTTTCATTGGATTTTGGTGCCTTTGGCCAGTTGGGTTTTATTAAGAGAAAGGATTTGCATTTAGAATGTAAATTGCTTACAGACTTTCTTTAACAAATCTCATCAGGGCTAAGTTTGACAAGCTATCAAGTTACTGCACAGGACAGTTAACAGGACAGATTCTTTGATACTACTTTACTGGCAGAATCAAAGATTTAATTATAGGCTTCTGATTAATCGGGGACATTCTAAGCGTTAGATAACTGTTCTTAATTCAAACAAAACAGGAGACTCATTAGATTAAGTCTAACTGGACAGGTAGTTTATACAAAGCGGGTTTTTAGCGGTTTAATGATCCTAAAATCCTTACAATTAATTTTTCCTATCCTAGAAAATAATTCCGATCAAAATTTGTTTCTTAGTTACTTCCGCGTAACTGCATTTCTGTCTTGTTTATAAATCTAATCAGTTGCGCACGCATTTCCCTATGAATACCAGTCCACACTTTTACTCTTACATATACTTACACTCATGCATATACTTATATTTATATCTGCGCTTTTACCAGTCAATTATCCTTAAACCTGTTACCTGCATTCTTACGAATATTTATTTTAGTTGTGTCATGATTGTTAATTCTGCCTACCCAATTTCATTCTACATTCTGATACCTGTACCAGTCATTTATTCCGCGCTTCCTGCCAGTAGTTCGCCTACACCATTACTATCCTGTCTCTAAATTAATAAGTAGAAAAACAGTTGCTAATATATTTAATCGGTGTGAGTACCCGAAGAATATACAAGAACGCTTCAGTGTTGTTTCTCTACTAACGTGGGTTTCGCCCCCGAAGGTAAAGCAAGTACACGCCTCGAGCTACACCCTTCTTCTCTCGTGAAGGAAAACATTCCTTTCTCGCTCCCCAACTCCAGGGTACTTTTACCCCAGGTTGGACTCTCCACGCTATAAGGGACTACCCTTGATAGCAATCCCGTGATCTCTCTCCCCAACCAGCGTACAAATAAAAACAAAATTACAAAAGAAAATTACATCATTCCACAACCACTGCCATCACCTGAGTTTACACCACCCGTAATTTATATAATAATTAATAATTAACAGTCACCGAAACTAAACACGTGCATTAATCCGTTATTTCCAGTACTTCCCTTAAATGACATCGAGGTGATTCAAGGCGGGAAGCTCAAATTGGGAAGGAGCTGGAAAGCCAAGGAGAGGACACTGGAGCCTTAACTGTAATACAATTAACCTTACAGCTAGTTATAACTGTAATAACTAGAATAAATAAATATCAATAATAAATATGTATTCAGGTTAACCGGAAGACCTCGACACGAGTAGATGAACAGGGGAATTTGACTAAATGCTATCAGGTCTGGGTTTTAATTCTTCAAGAAATTATTTGAAGCGGGAAACAATTTTGTTGAACAGGAAAATCATGTAAAGTAAATAGAGGTAATGTTTACTTTTATAACGTAATTTTTGTACCAGGAATTTATTACGAAAATTGAGTAGCAGTTTCTGGACCTGGGTCAACCTTTTGTACTTACGCTTTTCACGTTTAATCTACCTGGTGGGCGGGTGGGAGTGGCTAGTGGACAATACCAAACATCCTGATCCGTTTAGTAAAGTTTTGAGCGTATGACGGCAGACTAGACCTACTTCCTGTCCCTCCGACCATGTTAAGAAACAGAGCTGGACTTGCTTTCCTACGACAACACTTCCGTTCGTGTATATTACAGTGCAGGTGATATTTATCAACTTAAGTGAGGTCATATCGGGTACTAAGTGCCAGAAAAGTCTAGCGGTGCAAGGAAAGGTTGTCTGAAGCAGCGAAACCCTGGAAACGGACTCCGCTATTTTAAGCGTGATGCTGTAAGCCACTTAGCTTACGTTAATTAAATTGTGCAATTTAATTTTGCCTCACGTTGCTCAGTCGGTTCTTGTACTTTGTAAGAAGGGGGGTTCGTTTTTCTCTATATGGGCTGAGCACTGTTCGCACTGAATGACAAGAACATCAAAATTTTATATTTATATTGCCTATTGTTTACATAACTAAATAATGGAACTTAAACTAATACTTGATAATAAAGCTAAAAACAATGTACCAACGATAAATAAATCTCCTTGGGATCGTTCTGGTGTGTATCCCGCCGGTCACTGGGTCCTGAGACGTTTCTGTGGGAACTGGAATTAATATTACCTTTATAAACCTATTAGGAAGTATTACAGGGAAAATTCTAACAAAATTACTTTTAAAATTATTTAAGTAACTCTAAAGCCGGTTCTGTAAACGGGAGGCTGCCCGGGTGTACATATACAGTTACAACGGGATCATTCTATTACGTAACTCTATATCGGGATAATGCGCGCTCTGCTTGTGAGAAGGTCAGTTCCGAAAAATCAATTATTTAAAGCAAGGTATATGCGCATGACTAGTTCTGCATTCATATGCTGTCTGGTGTTGACCTACATGCACTCGTCTACCTCGAATTTCTATTAAATGGGTTGTTATTTTCCTTTTATAATCTAGTATGTGCGATCGTAGGTTGAAAGAAACTAATTAATTTGTACCGGTTTTAGTTGATTTAACTACTGACTTATTGAGTTTAATTAATATGGAATACCTATTTTAATCAACTTTAAAATAAGACTTAAGCTTTTAATCATTAATTCGGTTTTGCTTGTAGTTTAATACGTAAACGTTTCCTATTCACACGAGATTTACACTAATTATTTAAAAGGAAATAACTAAGATTACTACTTACACGGAATTTTACCACTACGGTGCCGGAATTAAACAATTATTTCAATTATTCAGAATGAAATAAACTAGTGTTGATTACTTTCACGATTATCCTCCGTATTAAAATGGAATAATTATTAATACGTACAACATTCGCGTTTGATAATGATGCTGGTAAGGTATTCAAACCTTCTGGAACAATTTATTTTGCGGTGTAACCTGAATTACTTTACAGGTGCGGTGTTCTTAAAGTAAAATTTCTCCTTTAAGGCGGAGGCAGGTTCTGGACTTCTATTATGAAGTGTTGTTAGGGAAATCAACTTGGCGTGGATATATAACAATTAAGATCGGATATCTTACCGGTTACTCGCGTTTGATGCAATTAAATATGACACTCCCGGACGTGGACACGCAACGTTTTCCTATGCCGCTGCTTGTTTTTATTGTTTATTTTGCCTCGTGTTAGGCGTACTCGTGTTAGTAAGTGTAATATATGTTTGTTCAAGGACCATTTATAAGACTTTGGGGCTAACCCGTTGTGTGCTGTATAAATGGATCCTCGGTGAGTTGGTAGAATTAAGGCGACCACCTTTCTTTCCAACGGAGTAAGTGAAAGATAACTACTGGCGTCTGAGCCCGGCGTAACACCGTCCTTTCTGCATATTGTGTAATATTGTGCAATAAAACCTACGTGCTTTTAACATCAACCAACAGCTCGGTGACATGGCGATAATTCTCAGGCGGTGTTATCAAGGTATCTCGACAAAAGATGCACGTCGGTACAAGACGAAGATTCTAGTGAACCCGGCGGGCGACAAGTTGGCGAAGAAACACGAAACTAAGAGCGGAGGGCGCGCGGTCGGGTTTTTTCTTCTCCGGTAGCGCGTCACGGTTTTTTTTATAGCGGAAGGGACTCTGACGTAGAAAAGCTTTTAATTTAATTTGATTTGAAATTAACGTCGGAGGGGATATAAAATTCATTATTTGATGATTACTGCAAACTTTGATTAACCGCGGATAATTAACAAATAATTAATGATGGAAAAATTTACTAAAGGGCGCTAGGTCTTTACAATGCGTGCTTTTATGCAATAAAAAAACGACGTCTGTGGCTACCGGTGTAACGTAATGTCGTTAATTGGTTCTTTGGAAACAGGCCGTAGATAGTGGGGAATTGTGTCGCAGAAAATCTTTTCAACGGTTTTTTGCTTCTTTAGAGAGGATAATTTTTAAGTTGTAAAAGATAATAAAGAAAATGATTGATTAATAATAAACACTCAAACCTGTTGTTAAAAATTACAAATACTTACAAAATACAGGGTCGTAGCATATGCTACGATACCTAATATTGTTGTCAAATACATCACAATCTAAAGCACTATTACAAAGAGAACGACGTAATGAATATGTTGTTGACCATCCTTCAGGAACAGCGATGACCAAAATCTTTATCAATATACCATTTTCTTTGGTAAAACTATCAAAACTATTTTCTCGGTGGGAAAAAATTAATTATTACTAATTGCTTTAGACAAGTAATAAAAAACATTTGATAGATAAACAACTTTTATGGAATTACCATGTTGGTTATCTTTTAGAACCAGTAATGTCCAATATCCTTCATTGGAAAACGGTCCAAACTATTTTCTTAGTGACCAATATCAAAATTATATGCGTTGTCATCAAAAATTATTTTCTTCATGGGAAAAGCACATTTTTATGGTGTTTCCATGTTAGTCATCTGATTTCACACGAAAACAGGCCAAAATCACTTCATAAATAGTCAAAACAAAATTTTATGTTGGGAATCTTTTAGGACCTCTAATATTCACTGAAAAATGGTAAAAACTGTTTATTCAATTAGAAAAAAGGAAATGTTATGGCTTCACAGTGTTGCATACCGTTTGAATCATGTTATATGCAAGATAATATTAAATAACTTCGCTGGTAAAAAGATCCAAACCATTTGACAGATAGGCAAGAACAAAATTTTGTGGATTTCTCATATTGATGATGTTTTAGAACCTGTAATGCCCAAAATCTTTATGGTCAAGTCTTGTTGCGAAAACGGATAAAACCATTTGTACGATACTCAAAATCTAAATAATAGTGTAGGCCATCCCTTCAGATCTATGCTGGGCAAAACCATTACAGATCTCTATTAATATTTTTGTGCTATGCTAACTTTGATCGAATGGCTATATCAAAAGTGAGTTATGAGTAAAAATGGCAGTGCTATTGTAGGAACTGATAAGTGACGAATGCCAATATCTCAGTGCTCGAGGGTGGGTGTGGTGTTGTTTTGCGAATAGTGAAATTACAACAACATAAATCAAATCAGGAAAAAACACAAATCAAATTGCGCCAGTTTGTTTAATTCAAAAATATAGAATTAATTAACACGCAAATAACGCTAGTACACCATAGCATGTTCAAAACCAAACAAAAAATTGCTTACCTTTCGTAGCATTAACCGTGTAAATCCGCATGTGTGCTCCTGGACTGGTGCACGCAATAAAAAAAATACCGTCAGCATGCTGCGAGACCAATTGTAAAGGTCATCAAACTTAATTCCTCAAAGTTTACTCTACTGGACAGTAACTTAATCAAAGAACTTCTGTATCAAAAAACTTAAAACTTAACAAAAAAAATAGCGTATACTATAATCAACTAAGGAATGCTAAAGGTTTCTATCAAAATCTTAAATAATAGTAATAATAAAATAAAACGTCGTCATTGCAAGGTTGTACAATTTCGAAAATTACAGATACACAAAAAAAATAATGTTTACTAATTTGAGTGAAACGTAACTAATAGTTTCTCTGTGAGAGAGGACTGAAATCCTATATAACTCTATATTACGATTAGAAAATATATAAAAACAAGGAATCAATCCAGTTCCGATAGGAAAATGATACGTAATATTTCTTACGTAAATGTCAAAATAAGAATGAGTTGGTTGAAACTTCAGAACCCAAAACTAAAATAATGTTATACCTTAATTCTTGATTATCGCAAACATCACTTCATTGAATATGTGGAAAACTCAAATCAGATCAATTTTCAAATGGAAATGTAAGCAGTCTAAGAAATCAATGAAACCACGAAAGACATGGTGAAAGTGCTTCAGTATTTGCATAAACACGTCTGAACGACGTTAATTCGGAAGTACACACAAAAGTGCGTCCATCTGTTTACGTAAAGTACCAATGCATAGTTTTATTTAGACCCCCAAAAAACACAAATGATATTTTATCTTAAGTTTACACATATCTGAAATCTATCTTTTCGTTCCAAAACTATAGCGCATGCGATATGGCCATACGAGATCATCCAACTTAAAATCTCTTCTTCCGTAAAGCTCCCCACAATGAACATAACGTTTCAATCACGGCAATTAAAGACAATTATATGTCCGGAATATACACAAGATTTTTAACTGCAGATTACCAAAACCCTGTCTCATACGCTAAGCCGTAGCAAGGCGTAAATACCCCACGAGATGAAGAATAAACACTTTCGGTGGAACCTTAAAACTTTAAAACTAAAACGTAATGCAACACACTCAAACAAACAAATTTCCTCAGTCTTATTGACAAAACCAATTATATCCTCACCCTTGACTAAGGTAAATTCTAACAGACGTTAACTTCAGGAGGCTGATGGGTTGAGGTATAATATGCGCGACCGTCTTTTACATTTTTGGCTCTCACACCTGACACGCAACTGACGACCAAAATAACCCCTCTTAGTTCAACTTAATTCCGTCATCTTTAACCATTACCAATAAAATCTTCCATACAAAAATGCAAACTCAACATTTCTCACGAGAAAAAGTACACCTAGTTGACACGTGTGTCAACTAAAAACCGACAACTGGAATCGTGATAATAAACATCCATTTTTCCAACATATTGCCCAGATTCAACACATGCTATGTTTCTTGAAACGCTTCATATAATAATAAAATTTAAATTCGCAGAACAACCCATTTCCTTTAACGAAATTACGATAGCAAAATAAAATAATATTAACGCAAAACTGACATTTATTCAAAGCTCTACTTACGATATCTAAATATATTAAAATTCAGAAAAATAATTCTAATTCAAATTCACCACACGTTACCAAAAAAAGAAAAGGTCAAACAATTTCCAAATTACACTCTACTGCAGTTTGCGTTTTGTTAGAATGCATATTTTTGTAGTTATTACAGATGTATTTCATTGACGTCTACTCATGAGCAATTCGTCGCAAGAAACATGTCAAACTCGACATTTAAGCGCAGGTTACACAAAGGTGAAATAAGTAATGATTATTGTAATCCGGGGATTAAAAAATATGATATGTGTAAACATCAGTCAATTACATCGGTCATTACATTGGCCAATCATATTTCTTTTTAAAGGCTTTTTAGGGTTAAATCACTTTTGTGCAACCAGCCCTTTGCAAGCAACGTAACAATTACGCATTTATTATCTTGTTAGGTATTGTCAAAATACATTATTTTTGTTAATTAATTAATTTCAGTAGCTTAAACATTGAATAAGTGTATGTAGGATAATTCTGCACGCCCCTACATTGTAGCTAAGTAGTACAATAATCTAAAAATGTTAAACTTCGACAATTTTCTTATCTAGCAATTTTCAGATGAAAAATTTTTGTATTGATTTATATTAGTCGTCACGTCTCAATAGTTTAGAGCTTAAGAGGGTAAAATCGTAAGACAAGGGTGTGAATCCCTTTTGATGGACAAGTTAATGTATAGGACTAAACTTTTTCTTTTAATACAGAGGAAAGCGAAAAAACTTTTAATATTAACTGAAACATATACAATTTTCACCTGATGACTAAAGCTGTTGGAAAAGTTGAGTGATTTAAGTGAAATAATTGATTTATTACGAAAAAGTGTATTTTTTTTATTATGTGTTATCGTTGAAATCATTTAATTATATACAACACATATGGGTTGTTAGAGCGGGAAACAGGCGGTACTGTACCTCAGGTATACTCGGTATAACATTTACAGTATTTGCCCTGAGGTCTACATTGGAACATTAAAGCTGGATTTTATGTAAACTCCGCGTAACAGATAGTTTTGTACTTGATTAGATACTTTCTAAATGAAATAACAAGTTTTTATACTACGACTAATATACTTATTTGCTTTATTTACAAAAAAATTTGCAAAGTGCTTGCGTTTTACTATTTACATTTGCCTTCTCTATTTACACTCTTTACAGTCTCTCTTTTCTTTACTTCACTTACACTAACTTCTTCTCTCTTTTCTCTTCTCCCATTAACTGTCTTCTTGTGGTCCATGTTTCTTGCATCCACTTCGCTCCCCTTCCTCCTTCTTCTAGGATCTCTTCCACCGTCCTGTTCTCCTCCTTTAATTCCCTGCATTTTTGCAACATGTGCTTAATCGACTCTGTCTCTTCTCTGCACAGCCTACATTTTCTCTCTTCGTCCCTTCTGCGCTATCATTTTCTGACTTTCCCTCCTCCCTGTCCCAATCAAATATGTCGGTATCCCTTCTCCCTTAATGTTCCTATAGTTTACATTGTATTTTCCTTCTTTTATCTTCGACGATCTTTCCTGCTTTTGCACATTTCTATCCCTTCTAATTATGTCCTCTCTCACGTTCACTTCTTCCTTTCTTAGTCTTTCTACTTCTTCTTTTGCATATCCGTTTCTTCCGTAATCTTCTCTCCGGGTTTCTTGTCCATATTCTATTCTTCGTTCTCTTATTTCTTGCCAGCATTCTTGTAGAATTTTGCACTCCGTTCTTCTACTCATTTTCTCCTCGTAGTTTACTGCTATATTTCTCGCTTCCACCCTTATTTTCTCTACTTGCACCTCCTCTCTAATAATGTACCCTGGTGTTTCTCTTTCCACTCCCAGTATCCACCTCCAGTATTATTCTTGCAGCCCCTCTATCTTTTTGTATTATTTCCACCCCCACACTTTCGCCCCGTACAGTACCACACTTTCTATCAGTTTCTGAAATAATAATTTTCTTTTCCGTATATCCATTCCAAACAGTCTTTCCCCTACACTCCCACTTGGAGAAAAGGGGGCGGAAAAGGAAAAAAATGATGGAAATGGAAGGATGAGGAGATACAGAAAGTAAAGGAATTCACATACCTAGGATACACAGTGAGAGAAGACAATAAAGATGGGGAACATATAAAAGAGCGAGTGAGAAAAGGGAATAAGCTAATATATTCCCTTTCCTCATTCCCTTTTTTTACCTTCTTTATTGCCTCTCTTACTTCCTCTTCTTTTATTCCTTCTTCTTTTTCCCTTATCTTATGTCTTTTTTGCTCTGTGTTTCTTCTCCGTCCTGTATTTTCTCTCCCTCCAGGGCGTCTCTGAAATACCTCTCCCATTCTTTTATTTGCATTCTCGTTTGTGTCCGTCTTCTCCGCTTTTCTTTCTTTAAAAATTTCCATACGTTTTCTTCTGTTTTTATCTCCTTAATCTGCTCTTCCTGTTTCATTTTGCTTCCTTTCTTTTCACTTTCGCGCGTTTTACTGTATATCTTTACTGATTCTTTTATTTTTCTTTTTCCGCTTTCCCCGTTCTCTACCGTCTTAGTGTTCTTCTTGCCTTCCTCTTGGCCTCCTTATATTATCTATCCCATCATCTTTTCCACCTCATTTTCTCCCCTTCCATCTTCTAAATTTGACTTTTTCCGTTGCTTCCTCCATTCTCTCTCTCTCTCATTTCTTCCACACTTTCTTGCACTCCATTACCTTCCCATCTTATTTTTCCCATTTTTTCTTTGTACCTCTTTATACTCTCTTATGTCGAGATATTCTTATATATTCCTCTTCTTCTCTCCACTCTTCTCTTTCTCCCCCTTCCGTTATCATTTCCAGGGGTTGGTGGTCCGATTCAACCCTCTCTCGTACCCTGAATATCTTCATCTTTTCCGCAGCCTCAGCATTCGTAATTACACAATCTATTATTGATTCTCCCCTTGATCCTATATACGTGTACTCCCCCCTCTCTCTGTCTTCTCTATTTCCATTTATTATTTCCCACCCCCTCTCGTTGCACATTTCTAACAGTTCTTTTCCTTCCGTATTCAACACTTTATCCTTTGTCTGTCTTTTTCCCGTCCCTCTCTTTTCTTGTAATCCCCTCTCTTCCCCTATTCTCGCGTTAAAATCCCCTCCTATTATTCTCATCCCTTTCCTCCTCTCTTCTATCATCTCCTCTAAATTTTACCTAGTCTCTTTCATCTTTCTACTGTTTACGTTACTATTTTTATTTCTTCTTTACCCCACAGTATGTTTCTTTCTATGATACCTCTTCGTTGTTGCACTTTCTCTTTTTCTTTTTCCAACCATTTTTTTTATTCCCACAACTGCCCTCTTGCTCTTCTTTTTGTGTTGCCCGTTCTTTTTCTTCTAGCCATGTCTCTTGTAATCCTACCACGTTCTGCTCCTGGCATAATCCCAAAACTCTTGATCTTTATTCTTTATTCTCGCCACATTCCAGAACAGTGCCTTTAGTCCATCCATTCCTTCCTGTAGTTTTCCCTTATTTTCCCTTTGTTGTTCTTTTCCCTTTCCTTTACTCCTTTTTCCATTTCGCTGCCGCTTCGTCATCCTCCTTTCCCCTCTCCCTCCTCCTTCTTTTGGTTTTTCGGTCTTTGTATGTTCCTTATATCTCCCCTTTCTCTGCTTAGCTCTTCCGCTCTCTCAATCTATGCGCATCTTTCCCCATCTATCACCATTTTTCTATATCCTACCCAAACCTTTTTTCCCTCCGCTCTTCTTTCCTCCCCCCTGTTCCCAATTTTTTTGTGCACTCCTTTCTTCTCTAGTTAAATCGTGGTCTATGTAAATTCCCGCACCCTCAGTTTTTTCTTCTCTGCCATAATCTTCTGTTTTTCCTCCCATCTCTCCATTTCCACCACCATCATCTCATTTTCCTTCTCCTTGTTTATCACCAACACTTTTCTAACTGCTTCTCTTACATTTATTTTCTCTTCAATCGTCCCTTGCAGCTCTTTCTGTGGCTCCGTGCATCTCTACACCTTTATCAGGATGTTATTCTTCCTTTTCCTTCTTACCTCATCGTCTACTTTTCTTTCTAATTTCTCTATTCTCTCTATCAATTCTTGTTTTTCCACCTTCCATTCCTTTTCCCTTTCTTCCATCTGTTCTTTCATTTCTTTGATGTCGTTCCTTTGTTCCTTCATATTTTCTTCCAACAGCTTCCTAATCTCACCGATTAACTCCTTTATTTCCTCCATTTCTTTTTCTTCCTTCCTCTTTTCACTTTCCACTGTTGCGCTGTTACCACTTTTCTCCTCCTCTATCTTTTTAACGTCCGGCGATCTTATAATCTTCTTCCCTTTTCCAAATACTCTTTGTCGTTCCGCTTCCTCTTCTTCCCTTTCCCTTTTATTCATCCCCTTCTTCTGTTTACTTTATCAGACTTATTTTCCGTTTTCTTACTCGTCCTCAATTCAGTATTTAACATTTCTTTCAATGATACGAATAAATTTAACTATTTCAATGGTAATTTTATTTAAATGTAAATATGAATATACGGATCAAAGATCACCACGATATCTAAGTATTGTATTATTGTATATAAATGAGGAAAATAGCAAATTATTTGCATAAAATTCCACTATTATAATTCTTTTACCTCCAAAATCGTCCTTTTTGCCTGTAATACTCGTCTTTACTACCACTAATCACCACTTCATTCAAATATAGTTTTTTTTTCACTCTTTTAGCTTCGTAAGGGCCAGAGATTAATAATCCCTTTACGATTTGATGTTGGTCCTTAGCGAAACAGGAGGGTATTAGTAGGTGCTGTTGCTGATAGAGAGGTACCACAAGATTTAAATCAATACATTGATTTTATGTTTACAAAATAACTTCACTAAATAAACAATCCAAGTTTTTCTGGCCTTCTGAGTCGGCAACCAACTATACATTTCAGAGAGCCAGTTTTCTTGAACTGAACGTAGTAGAACGAATGTCCACAATTCGTTTTATTGAAACTATAACATTAACTACTAAATGGTTAGAAGCTCACTATCAGTTTTATTATTAATTAGAGCAAGGTTATCTTCATTACTGTGTGTACTGAGTGAGAAAATTGTGACAAAAGGATGTATTATAAGAGAGTAAATGAAATTATATGCCAATTTCATTTGGTTTATCTGGTGTTTGCAATTCTATAATTGTAACATAATTGAGGTTAAAGTTGTATCATTCATAATCAGGTGTGAATGAAAAGATAATGATCTACAGGTTAGCGGTTGCTTTAAGCAAGAGCCGTGCGGACATCGACATTAGAACGAACATATTGTTGAAATAGGTTTAAATCGGTAATGAGCGTAGCCATTCAAAACGGTTCCTTAAAATCCGGAAATAATTAACTATCAAAGGACTTTAAGTACACATGGTTGACTAATAAAGAATTAATTTTGATATCATAAATACCTAAACCAATAAACTAGTAGAACAACCGTAAATTGCACGAAAAAATGTTATTAATATGTAATATTTTCACATTGATGGCCGGTATTCTAAAGCAGTGTGGTTAGCTGAATCCAATTCTAATTCTTTTTGTTGATAGAACTGGTGAAGTTTTCTTTAATATAATGTATTAAATTGGAGCGAGCAATTTCATGTATTATGGATAAGACTATTTACACGGACATGGTTTACCCCAACTATTAGTATCAACCCGTGCTTTTAGCCCCGGGACCTTAAAATAGTAATAGTCTAATTTTGGAGTATAGCAGTCGATTTACAAACTCGACATTCATGTTAGAATATTGAGTTTTGTGGACAATTAACTTTTTGTTTACGTTAAACCTAAGATTTCAAAGTCACTTTTCGGAAATAATACAAATAGTTATAAAAGAGGTTCGTAATTTGGAAATAATTACTAGTGTATTGTACGTCCCAGAACGTAATATAATATTCCATACTTAAAAAGAATTGAAATCGTATCCTTTTCAGTCTCGCTGAAGCTTAAATGCTTTGGAAAGTGGCTGCACCCGCTACGAAATAAATTAATTTTCTCTATTTGGTTTTGGTTATGCTGGATTAAAATATTTGTAAATAATACAGAATATTTTGCTAGATCGGGCAGGAATTCAATCGTAGGTTTCAACGGAAAGATCGATCTAGAGTAATTATCAGGAATTAACTGAGTAAACTAAGTTGTTGGGGTTAAAGAGAGCTGTCAGGAAAGGTGCTGAGCTAAAATAAAACAATTTGTTTAAATTTATGCCCCTTCAAATTAAATGAAGCTAATTTTACAGGTTAGTTCTTTACACTATCATGGACAATAGTAATGTGGATACATTAAATCTGAACTAGGAGACCAACGTACCACATCGCTGGTAACGATGTTAGTTACTCCGTGGCGTTAGCATAGGAACATTTTTGTCGGATACCAGCACTAGGTTTTGCATGAAGCTGACATACGCATTAAAGTTGTTACGTGCTTAATTGAAAAACGTTTCTTTTTGGATAACGTTCGTCATTTTGTCAAATTTATTTACTAAAAATAGCAATTTACTCTTCGGTTGAATGCTACCAATTCACTATTTCGCAAATTTTTACGCATCTCTAATTGCATTTAAATTAACGTATGTAACTTTCGTACACATCTTTTACTTAGTTCAAATATAAGTCAAATTTAATACCTTCAGCGACATCTCTGAGATTTCGAATGATTTAATATAAAGTAGTTAAATAGGAACCTGGGATCTTTTAAATAATACAAATACATATAATAAATAAATATTTTCTACACAATTTAACTTTGGCAACAATGATTTAAATAAAAATTTTCTCAAGTTTGTAAGATTGATTTTTAAGGTGTTGGCCAATTTTTCTTTCTTCCTTTTAAGAACGCCATTGATGGTGGATGTTGAGTTTCTAAGTACAAGTATTACTAACGCTCTTAAAAGGCGGATATATTTGAAATTATTCATTCGTCCAAATCTTCGGTAAGTGGCACATGTTTCGATAACCTCATGGTAATTAAAATTGTTTTCAGGCTTTCGAATATAAAAGCATTCAATACTAATTCTTCATATATAAAGACACTTCAATCGAAATTACGTTGAATGTTTACTATCGGCTCATTTGTCACCTGTAAGAGGTATGAACGGTCATAATTACTTAAACATCGTACTTATATTTACCTTCTTTTAGCATCTCCGTACTACCTTCTTTTAGCATCTCCATACTACCTGCTTTTAGTATCTCTGTGCTACCTACGTAAGGGCATCTCTGTACTACCAATGTAAGAGTATCTCTGTACCACCTACGTACGAGCATCTCTGTACTACCTACATTGCTAACGTCATTCCTTCTTAAGCTTTCTGATCACACTTTACTGTTATGTTACATCCAAATTACATGGTTACCGCTGTAAGGCGTAAGAGCCTTGTTGACATCCATGACTATATACGTGAAGGCTGCTAGATCATTGGAATGGTACCCGAAATTTGCAAGATGAAATAAGTAATAGTTTCAACAATAAAGGTCAAATATTTTTTTTTCTTAATCACCTGGTTACACAATTGTGTTTCGAAATTTCAATTGCACGAAAAACGAAAATAAATGGACTGATATTATTACCTTTGCAATCAAATAATCGAAAATTGTTACCTCTTAATTAAATTTATATATTTATGGTACTTCCAGCAGTTCACTTTCCTTTTATCTAAAACGGTATATATATATATATATATATATATATATATATATATATATATATATATATATATATATATTCACTAATTCAGTTTTGAATATTTTCTGCACACAATCATAATTAAAACTTTAATTGAATCATTAAAATGGATAGACCACATCTGAACAGTTTTAGCTTCCATCTTGACTAATTAATTCTAGCTTCTGTGGCTACATTCAACTAACGATTTAACTCCTACTTTAATTGCAATACACCGGGTGTAACGATTATCTGTATTACGTGAACTACTACAAATGTTAAACATTTAATTTGATATGAATTTGTAATTTTTATCTCATAATCTTTATGTGTTATGTACATTACTTTTCTTGTGGACAAGGTTGTTCGGGCCAATTTACTTCCTATAAATTGCTTGACTACTTTGTTTATTATTTTAGTTATTTACTGTGGACCGAACAAGCTTTCCTATTTACTGTATACATTGTGAACCGTAAGGCAAGCACGTTCCTTAATTAAATTCTCTATTATTTTTTTTTTCTTACTAAACATCCCAATGGGATTATGTGTTAAATTAGCCAATTCCGAATACGAATAGTAAGATCTTACAACGGCCCGAAGGGGGCATATAATAATTTTACTTTTATTTTAATTTTAATTGAAATTTAAATTATAATTGTCGTGGGCATAAGCTGAGGCTCACTGCTTGCCATCGTGGGCTTTGGTGGAATGTTAATATATATATATATATATATATATATATATATATATATATATATATATATTTTTATTTTATTCTTTTGTCCAGATACCGACAACAAAAATTACTTTATCGTGGGAATTGTCAACTCATTTCTACCTCCTCCTTTCAATCTTATTTCTTTCTTTTTTTTTGGTAAATCCTGTTTCAGGGTTTACATGGTTTACTCTCCTTTCAACACTAGTTGGGTATTTCCTTATTAAAGCCTGTGGCGCTTGCTCATATCCGGTTGCTATCTAACCAGACTACTATCATTTTAAGCTGCACCTCCAAAACAACCACGCATCCGAGTGTTCTGCGGTCTTCCGGCCGTACGCCTGAGTTTAGTCGAGCCCACTCATTCTTTTTATGCCATATGATGGTTAGACAAGTGGCAAAGTTTAAAAAAAAGACACTTTAGTTTACGGAACATTTTGTGATAACGTCACCAGATCGATGGATTTGATCTAGAATCATGAATTATTTTCGCTCTTGTATCTTAATTATCTTTCTAACCTGTCACTTTTAAGCTTAGATAACACCAATTTCAAAATGAGTATGTTTCTTTATGGGCAAGAGTGGCTTTGTCACAACGCTTTTCATATCAATAAAAATGTATTTAAACAAAAAATTTTTCTAAACAATTAATCGACTAGTCGATTAGTAGAACATTGTAGATAATAGCTTACCTATTAAAACGCGATTGTATTTTTTTAATTTTTTGTAACACGTGGGTGTATTTTATTTGTTACGGTCCTGTTTTCCAGATTTTCCAGTTAATCTAAAATGAAAGAAAGATCTTTACATTTTTTGTGCAGAGCATTTTTTGTGGATCTAAAGATTATATGATCACCTCTAAAAAGGGTCACATAATTAAACCAACCTCTGAGATTGGTCAAGATATCTATTATAATCGAAACTAAATCAGTTTCACTTGTCAAAGATGCACAGTTAGTACAAGAAACTGTATAAACCACAAATATACTTTGGATATGATTCACTGTGAATTAAGAACATGATTAGTCCTGTAAATGTTTCAATTAAGATTCTTACTACGGCCATCTAGTAACTAATAGTAAATCGTTTTACCACTATACTTATTCTATGTAAGTATCGATTTTATTTTTTAATTACGGTTTTTGACCTAGTTAAGTTTCACAATCAAAGACTTCAATCTTTGTAACTGCTTATTACATTAAAAGAATCGAGTGATAAGCCATTCTATTTTAAATATATACATAAATTAGATAAACCATCGTCTACACGTAATTTCCAAAACCGCTACCTAATAACGTCTTTATTTAGCAAGACCGTATTCAGAAAATTTATATTTTCTTTAAATGTCCCGTAATCGATTTCAAAATAAATTATAGGCTAAGTATGATGCTCTCCGTAAAGCGTTTCGGCAACCAGAGACCACCGACTATCCGTCTTTCAGTGCCTTCTATCCAGAAGTCGTCCAGACCCAGATGTCGTAATCTAGAACTTCATTTTGTTTATAGTTTGCTATTAATCCGAAGAGTGAGTTACGTCTCATGTTTGAAGTGGTGAAATAGCTAAAGTGCTCATTATAGTGCATCTAATTCTTTTATAAGACTATTTCTAAACGCATCTGAAATTAAAATTCTTGTGGTGGGCAGACGTTCCTGGTAGCTTTCTGCTAGATGTGTCCCTTTGTACCATTTTGTTTAGGATGTCTATTGCCTTTGTATTTGTAGGTAATGACGAGTAAGTCCAATCATGATGCTTTTGAAGGATATTTATCCTTACATCAACTGACAGTATTTTCTTTGCTCTTTCACTGACCCCATTTTGCTGACTCGTCTATGATAATGTTTTTACTGGCTTCACTTTTAGGTTTTAGGAGATACAATACTATATATGTAAAAAATTATCTGTAGTCGTTTGATAACAACGGTGTTACTCCATAGTTCCAATACGATCCTCACCGCTATGTGAAAGCTCATCATTTCGGTTTGATCTACAATTATTGTTGCTATGAAATGGTAATCGTGTTTATTAGCCTTCTCTGCACGGGCCAAATGCAACATTGCTACATGGTAGTTTCATTTTCTTTTAGCTGTCGATATTTAAATGTACAGGTCTGCTATGCCATAAATTTCCTAAATTCGTTATATTACAACTGTCCAAAGGTATATTCAACTAAGCAAAAAATGAATTAATCACTAATACACATTTCATGGAGGAAGATCCCCTTTTATTCGAAATCAAGGCACATCTTTAAAACTTACAAATTCACGTTCCTTATTTATTTTAACAATGAATGTAGGTTATGTGTAACTCCTAGCACTATTAAAGTTCCGAAAGTTACTAAATGTGCACTATCCGCACCAGTAAAGATTTTCATTTTCTTGTGACTGTTAACTTTTTCCAATCTGCTATAACAAATAAGAATTGTTGTTCAGAAGTCAACCTATAACATTAAATTTTTACCCGAGTTAACTCAAAGCAAATAGAATTGGGCAGCTGAAGGCCACATTTTAACCCTCCGTTGGTGACGTGCCTAATACTTACATCAGTGGTGACCACGGTTTCTCAGAGCATGTGTCGGTTTTATCCAGAAAAAACATTTTTTTTATTTTAAAATATTTTTAATTAGTAGGTACCTATTCACTTTAAAACCTTTTATTAAAAAATATTAATAAAGTATTAAAAGTTTATTATAGAAATATTGTTTAAAAAGCATTAATATGCAAGATAAAAAAAGATAATAAAAACACACTAAGGCTGTTCGGGATCAACAAGGCACTTTGCTCAAAGACCGGTCAAGTGTTTCAAGCATAGAGCTGTTTTACACACAGTGCAGGAAAATCTTATTTTTTCATTTTTTTTTCCAGCCGCACATTGTACAACGATTTGTAGTTATTTTCGATGAGCTTGGTGTTGCTTGTAAATCGGGATCTTCTGTGAACTCTGCGCCAACAACCAGTTCCCTCAACCTCTCCCTCATCAGTGTAGGCAAGTGTAAATCAGCTGACCTTCTGGCCATGTGTGCTGAGTCAGCTGATCTACCAGTCTATATAAATAAGTACTCCGATGTATCATTTTATCTTCATTTGAGTTAAAATTAAAAACAACATAACTATTTATACCTGAGATATTTAATAGAGTGTAAAAATAACCATAGCCCACATTCCGGTTGACCTCGATACATCGTAATTGGCAGCCATTTGATCAACCCCAATTTTTGCTTGATTGTAATCGTGGACCGTTGCAGGTTTATTAATTTCTTCGTCCACTTCATCCGTATCATGTAAGGAAGAGATAAGCAGAACATTTTTTTTAATTTTGGGACGTAAGACTCCAAAGTACAATTTTTCTTGAACGCAAACATACAAGATGAAACCGGTTTTGCGCCTTATGTAAGCTGTTTTGGTAAATCTGGCTTGTTACTTCGAATAGTCCCAGTCATAGTCCGACAATTTATTAAACAGCTTAGCACTGGTAAACCATCTATCCATAGTTAAATGGCGTTTACTTCCTCTAATTGGTTGAATCAACCTACTTTTCTCGTCAATTGCTGAGTTACATACAGGAAAAGATCCTCGTGGTTGGGTTCCCAAATAAACCTCCAAATTGGCAGTATAAAACACTTTTGAATCAGCTAACCTAAAAATTTTTATTCCGTACTCGAAAGGTTTGGATGGATGTATTGACAATTGTCTCGACACGCGGGCAACATCTCATCAATTGTGACACTTTGCGATAATGTGCCACTTGTGTTCAAAATCTTACGAACCATCGCTATTTTTTCGAACTTTAGGTCTTTTAGTGCTGCACGCCGTCAGAAAGGTGGTGTAGTTGGTTAAAAATTGAACTTTTCAAAGTGTAAATTTCTGAACATTAATTACCTTTTTTTTTGTTATTTGAGGATGTTTAGGGTGTTTTATTGCCTAATTAAAATTTGGAGTCCCGATCCTGTAGATTATACAATCCTTATTTTTATTTTGATTTGTTGCCTGTAATCGATGAAAACCTTTTGTAAAATTACGTTTCATTTTCGCACGTGAATCTTTCTATTTTAGTAAGATTTGGGTAAATAAATGTTAGTTCTGGTTATTTTAAGTTTTGTTGAATTTTGTTAGTTGGAAATGTAAATACAGAATGCGAAATTATATTACGTATAAAAGTATTACATTGTATGGTACATCGTTTCCAAGTGTTAACTGGTATGCGACAAACTGTCGCATTTCTTTTCATTAACTTTGGTTTGGTTTGGGTTAAGTCTCTAAAGACGTGAGTTTTAAACCTCATTTTCGTACGAAGGGATCTGTCGGAAACGGATCACATTTCAGTGATAACTCTGAGGTACGCAATTTGGATGGATGATAAAATTCTTTTACGATTTAAAACCGATAGGTTATCGATTTTCGCGCGTATGTTAATTCAAAGGAACGAAACTATGTAATAGGCTACTTTAAAAGGTAAGGAAGATAAAATTGAAGATGGCGAGAATGGAATTCATTCTAGTCAGAGTAGCCAACGAATGTAGGAGCCCTGAATGCTCGAGGTAGTAAATTACGTTCTATTCCGTGATAAATGAACTTTCGTTAAGGGTAGTTTCCCTAATAACCCTCTATAGGGGATATTAAAATTGTTTCGGTTGACATCGTTCAAGAATCCTTAGAACGCAGTAGTGCTTGAATATAGTGCTCGGAGAACTACGCCTTGTGCGGGTTATTAAAGATCGAGAAATTCACGAATTTAGGGAATCCGTAGGCTCATGGCTGGCTCAGGAAACAAAAATATTGCTGTAAATAAATAACTTTCGTATAGTAATTATTGACGTTCAAATAATTGTATATAGTTAGATTAAAGCTAAGGAGTATCGTGTACCGTGTTAGTGTACCGTATAATCAACTGAAATGTCAATCAAACTTGCATCTAAGTAAGTTTTTCGATCTTCACGAGGTGGTTATTATTCATTGAAAGTTTCGAGCGTGATTACGACGACGATCACGCTTCAAAACTGCAGCCAGGCGCCATCATCTGGAGCTACACAGTTTGAGATTAGTGGTAATCGTTTACGTCTATTTATTACTTTGTTGGTGACAATTTCTAATAAAGTGCTGTGTTTATTTTTCTTTTGTATTTGCGAACGGTTGAATACGCTTTTATTCAAAGTATACTTGCTAGTCCATCATTGATTAATTTAGTTAAAGCGTATCCATACGTCAATTATTCAGATTGTAGGACGTTTATTTATCTGTTGCGTTGGCTATTTTGTGTCGAAATTTTATATTACAGAAGCCTCAAAGTTGGAACTCTTAATATTTGCTATAATCACTTTTTGTTTTGATAGTAAAATTACAATAGTTTAGGAATTGCAGAAAATTGGCACTAGCTATTATCAATGCCATTTAAGGAAAGCGTAGTAAAATAATTATTAGTGAAATGTAGTGCCGTAAGATTATTTTGGTGCATTTATGTTGATTTGATAACAAATAGATATCTAGGTTAATGCACTAAAGAGTGTTTCTTTGTGTAAACAGCTGTGGACCCTATTTATTACTACGGCGGTTTAATCACTCGCGCTTTAGTTGTTTTTTTAATATGAGATAATCTATTTGACGTCATAATTTTTGAGTAAAGTAATAGTTTACTGAAAGGCGTTGATTTATGCCATTGTAAGTAACAATGCTCGAAAGTTTATCAATCGTTTAGTTTGATTGAAACGTAACATTTAGAGGAGAATGCGTTAATGCATAATTTTAATAGTTTGGCTTTATTTTTGTAGGAGTTGAATGATATAGTTTCAGTTGATTATAAATTGGGTTAAATTTTTTTTTTTCTTCGAATTATAATTTTAACATATAACATAAAGTAGTGGTAAAGAAAACAGATCGGAGAACGATCGATTGAGTTATTTGAAGCACGATATTATTTTACGGACTCGTGCAAACATCATCTTAATTCGTTTCAGGTATTAGCGTAGTTGCTGTTGTTCCCGGACCACCTGTAATTACGACAAAAGCTAAGCGATGTTTTTGGTTGTATTAGACTAGCTGTGAACCTTTGCTCACTGTTTTTCGATAACAGGTTTCTCTGTTATAATTTTGCCCAAACTGTTCAATATGCTGACTTGTATATTTGACTATTATATTCATTATGCCGAGATGAAACAATTTTCTCCATATATCGATAGAATTGGTCACATTTTGACATGAAGCTTTAGGACCCGGTAATTGGATTCTGAAGTTTCTAGCTGCAGTATGAGTTCGGATATTCACAAGTAGTGGGTGTACAGCCCATTTTGTTTTTTATCTTTACCTAAATATGCATTAAGATTACTTGAAAAATATTGGGCGAGGTCAACAGTCAGTGGTTTCAGCTCTTGCTCACTGTTTGAGTCTCCATCTCTTTGTTCAAGGATGTCAATCTCATCACAATCACTTTCATGATTGACATCAGGCGGCAATTTCCCCTATCCATTGCATTCCTCCAGCTCCAAACCTTCAAAAAAGGCAAAATTCTCCCTCTGTCGCCTCCCAAGAACAAGCCATCTGTAAATAAAATAAGTTAAAGTTTGTGAAACGATACGTAGTCACCAGTGGTGACCCCGGTCTCTTAGTCCGGGTTAATCAAACACTCTGCCCAGACAAAGGCTTATGAGCAACTGAACTAACTATTTTCTTGAAGTTCAGATAAAGTTATGAAGCTACTGAAATGGGCACCTCGCGCTGCCAATTGGCGAAAAAGAGAATTAAGTGTTTCTGAAAACCCGGTCTCAAAGACAGCATGTCACCAACGGAGGGTTAAACTCGTTATACTAAAACCAGAATTTAAAATATTACTACCATATCAGTATATAAAAAGATAAGTTTGCACTCAGCTTAGCTCATCGGAGACATACATGAAGAAACGTGCTGTAAATTGGGAGTTATTTTATTTACGAACAAGGAAAAAGAGAATCCAGAGCTATAAATCATATATGAATGGGTCTAACGCCACTCATTTTTTAGGTTAAATAATTAAAATACAAAAAAAAAAGAAAATAGCATTTTAATATTATGTGTAAACCTACTACATAACACAACAGCTATATTTCTTCGTACTTTCAATAAATCAAAATAATATCAGCTTCAGAATAAATGCAAATAAAATTGTAGCTAAAGTTTGCGCAAATCTCTACGATAGGAGACTAATTTTTAATGGGAACCCTAAACTACATATAAATTACAATCTATCTTTACGTATTATTATTACAAAATAAAAGTAGAAATTGAAAGTGAATGAGTTCACGAGACACTAAATAACTGAAGTCGTGTTTTCGTTTCATTAACACTGTAATAACTTTCTTGATCGACGTTGAAGTTGTCTTTACTTTAATGTTGGTAAATCAATTCATCTAATTTATCCACTTAATAACATAATTTGCACAAAAGAGGATATGTGCTTACATTACACACAAAGTAATATATTATGATGAAATGACCTTACTACCTAAAAAAAGTAACAGTAACAATTTTGCTTCATTTTTTCACGATAATTTTTTTCAATAAGAGGTAAACTTACTGTATCATCGACCCAAAGCAAGTAAACCAGGTTTGGTTTCGCTAGAAAGGCGGAAGAACTAAACAGTAAGCGGTAATGTTTCTTACTTCCAGATTTAATGACAAATAAAAAAAGCATTATCCAACTCAAAATCAAAGCAACGTTTTACGCTTTCTATATAACGCCGTTCACGCAACATGGCCTATGTCGACGTTACACAAGCGGCTCACATCGTCTACTTTCTCTAGTACGACATCAAACCAATATTCAGTTTCCAAACTGTACGAAATGTTCTTAACATACAACAATAGAAGTTTCTTAACGCATGGGAAGAATTTCCCTTTTAAATATAATAAATTAATACAAAAATATAATTGGAGATTATACACCTTTTTAGAGGAGCACACTTAACACATGACGTGCATTCTAACGCGATGTAAACGGAAATGAAGCTTTAAAACGCGTGCTATGCACAAAACGAAACTGATTATGCTCCTTATACCACCAACATATGTTAAAAATACACCGTGCTATTTTCTTTACTGATAGAATTCCTGAACAGGCTAAGATTTGCCTGACATGCTAAGGCACTTAGGAGTACTGGGTTAGGAACATTGTTAGGCTGTCGAGAAGTGTTTATGAATGGCTATCTCAAATTTGCTAAAATCAAAGTTTGGAGGAAATAGGAACTGGATAGCGTGTAATGTGTGTTTGAACGCCCTGTATATATAGGTATTCTTTTTCTTTTCGTTTCTTTTTCTATTTAATCAGTTCTCGTTTTCACGCTAACGAAATTTGTTGTTTTTATGTGTCTTCATAAAGTTGACTTAAATCGATATGTCGTTTGCTTTATAGTGTATTTCGGATCAGAATTTGTCGTATTTAGTTCTTTGTTAAAATTAATTTACATTAGAATTGAAATTATATAAATTTTCTTGAGGTTTAAAATATATTTAAAAACGCCGTTTGTTATTGAGAGATAAAATTCCAAGTTGTTTTTCGTATTATGTTTCTGTTAACTTCCATTTCACGAACGGAGCCAAGATTCTTTTGCAGTACGGTTTACGGATTCACATTCAATTAAAAATTATCATTATAGGAGAAGGCAAGGTTTGGCAGGTTTCCAATATGAACTCATTAAGCTTGTGCATATGTACTGTAGAGTAGATAAGCGTTGCTTACTTGCAAAAGCAATTCTTGCATTTTCTTGTGTGAAGGCGAAAATATGACGTAATCTTTCTTTATTGTTTACGGGAAGGGGCTTATCGTTTCTTCCGCGTTTTATAATTTGAATGTAAGAGTAGTATGATTGGTTGTCGTTTTTAAAATCGAATATGGCGTAACTGAAGAATTTTTGAATGTATGTGCTCAGTCTTGATCTTGATCTGGTGAAGGAAGTTGTGGTATGCGAGAGGGCACTGCGTTTACCGTCGATATTCCCGGTTCTATCGAATGTATCGTGGGCTGTGAGTCCGTGTGAATTTTGTTGTTGATTCATTAGGCCGGAAACTTTATGTGGTGTATCGTGGTTTACTAGAAGTACCTTTTCGTAATCAGGACAGTGTTTAACCAGTGCTTTCTGAATTATCGTTTTTGCGGATTTCATGGATTGTTTTTTTTTCGTAGAGTATTGTGTACCCGAACCCTGTGTTTTGTGCTTCTGGAAACAGCCTTTGGTAGACCAAGTCTCAATGTAAATAATTTGTTGTAAATAGACCCTTTTTTTCATTTTAATAATTAAACAGACTTGTAAATAGAGCTACCGATTTAATTGAACAGTAAAGTGTGTAAATATCTCAAGCTACTCGTTTTGTGGACATAAACTATATAACGTCCTGGCCAATTAAGATAAACGTATCGCTATCGAAACTAAGACTGGGAAATTGCCGCATTGGTTTTCCGATCGAGGACATTCTACTGGTATCCTGCAACCGTTCCCGTTGCTTTTCTTGCTGCCGGTGGAGAAGGTAACCCAATATTTTACGTTATTGTGAATGCTTTATCATAACTTTGTTTGTAAACTTGGTGAAATTATTGCTCGACGAGCGAATACACGCAGTCGTTTGTTTTGGTGTTATTTTGCGAAATTTGATACTTTCACGTCATCTCAATTTAAAGGTTGGCGAACTGCTTTTATTTGCGATACCTTTGGTATTTTGTTTTTTTATCATTTAACTAACTGTACTGAAAATTTATGCATATGAACATTTCACATGGTAAAATTAGTTTTTGGTGACCAATTGGTTACGTATTGTTATGAAATTATTCCTATTTAGATAATTCTATTTTCGTAGTTTAAAATCAAGGGCCACTTGGTAAGCTTACAAGATTGACCATTTTATGTTTCCGTTTTCTAGTACTTAAGATTTTAAATCAAACCGTAAGCAGTGTAAATAAGTCAACGTATTTGTGTGCTTTTTGTGATATATTTAGATATAGTAGACGAACAATCAATTGTATTGTACGGTGTTACTTTGTGATCTCTTCCCGACCAGCGAAAGCAATAATTTACGAAGAGTAGTAATTTTCTTATTCAAACCAAAAGAATTAATTGATAGCTAAATTTTGATTTTATTATTTATTTTATTGATTCATTTTAAAAATAACCATTGGTAATTTCCTACAATTGAGGCATTCAGGATCAGACAGCTTTTTTTGAGTTTATTAAATATTTTGTGTTGTTTAACGTAACCGATTAGAGGAATTTTAAACGACGTTTATCTAGTTTATGTCTAATTATTTTAGTTCAGAGTTCAATTAATGACAGAGCTTTGAATTATTTTGTTCACAAGTGTTGGGGGCAACGTAACGAAATATACAGTTAAAGAAGTCATTGAAACCCAACAGCTGATTTGCGCACACGCTGGCTTAATATTTGACCGTGCGTATATTTGTTCTAGAGCTAAAGTATCGAAACATCTCCGACGCGCACCTGGACGTAGTCAACGTAAGGTAAGTCTGGTGCACTCTGATTATCTGTTACCTGCCGTTTTAGTTTCATTTCCGACCGTAACAAGTACATTACACAATTTGGTCGCCGTGTGTAAAAACATAGATTGCGTCCGTTTAGTCTGACAAGATGGAGTTTTGAGTACGTAATTATGGTGTGAGTGGGAAAACCGAACCAGTGAAAATGGCTTGAGAAGGTATTAGGGAGTGTATTTCGGGGGCATTTACAAGTCTTGTAGCTCTTTTTTGGATGCGGTTTACAATATCAAGGCCGTATTGGGGAGCTCTGATCCAGAGGTCGGAATTGTATTCCAGATGAGGTCGAATTTGAGCCTTATACAGTAAAAGCAGTAGTTGCGATGTGAAGTGCTGTTTAGATCTGCAGAGAAAACCCATTTTACGGGCAGCTGTTTTGATTGGTGACAAAAGGTGATCAACCCATCAGAGGTCCGATGATACGGACATCCCTAACATAGAAATAGGGTTTGAAAATTTGAGACCTAAGCCATTCATATTTACAGCGGACACATGGCAATACTGGGTGTTGTCGCCATTGAACGTAAGGCGGCCACTTTCACATTAACGTCCTGACTAGACTCATTGTTGTTGCAAACCTGAGAAGAACTACAATGTAGAATTCTGTCGTCTGGGTCGGGTTGGTTGTTGAAGAAATGAGGTCATTTATGTATAGCAGCAAAGGTGTGGGAGCTATCACTGATCCTTGGGGTACACCCGCGTTAATAGTA
>JARFJB010001166.1:7382500-7427500 GCA_036346205.1 Vesta saturnalis
ACCCCAAAATTGTACAAGCTATATGTGTTTTAAGTTAATTAATAGTAATACCTACTTTAAAGAAACAAAGAAATACTTAATATACCCAGTATAATAGTAATTTAACGAAAATATCAATTATTATTAAAAAAATTAATTCACTTAGTAAACTGTAAGTGAAGTTTTACCTTACTGGACAAAAATATCCCTAATACATACGCACAAGGCACATGTATATTGTAAAACATTTTTCAAAAATGGAATTTTAAGCATGAATGTCAATGGTACAGTGTAATGTCTAACAACTACACAAACACTTCTAATAAATTAATTAATTAATATGGGATAACATCAAAATAATTTTAATGCGGTACAGTCGAATGCATTTACATGTACAGGAATTTTTCACTTTTACAAAAACATAAACCATAAAATTTCAGGAAAAGCAAATAAGTTGTCAGCAATTATCTGTAAATACTTACGCAAAAGCAAAGTATTAAGATAAATCTTACCTTACTGAAGTAAAATTACATTATACAGTGTCAGTCAGCGACATGTTTCACATTCGATTATCTGTCACATAATTGAGTCTACCGAAAAAAGGCGGGACAGGTTAATTATTGTTTTAAGGGGGACACATTTTCATGTAAGCGTCATTCTCGTTTGTCATTAGTCAGACGTTCCCCGGTTCATTTAAAAATCTGAAACGGCTATACCCCTATTGTGACCTATCATTGGAAAGCGGTTGTCATGGGGAATGCCCCACACTTGTTTATTTCATAGGGCACGTATTATATATACTGCAAAGGACGTACGGGATTTTAGTTGCTTCGAATGATCTTCCATTTTAGATTAGATTGTATTTTTATTCCTAGAAATTTGATTGAGTCTATACTATTGATGAGTCCTGACTTGGTTTGTATGGGGATATGTTTTGATTTTGATCACTAAAATTTAAATAATTAGTTTTTTCGCTGTTTAGTTTAAAGAAATTATTTTCAAACCAGGTATGACATTTTTCTAATGTAGTTGCTGTTAGGTTACCTAGTCCTAATGTTGTGGACGATTTAGTTATGATAGAGGTATCGTCTGCAAAGAGGGTGAATTCTGCTTCTGGAAAGTTGGATGCTAGGTCGTTAATGTAGATGTAGAAAAGTGTTGGGCCCATTACTGACCCTTGGGGCACTCCTGCTGGTATTTTGATTGGTTTTGAATTGTATGTTTGAAGGGTGCTGTTTGTCATGTGTTGAATTTTTACAATTTGATGTCTATCGGTAAGGAATGATTTAATCAAGTTGTATGCTACACCTCGTACTCCACGGGACTCAATCTTTTGTAGTAGGAGATTGTGATTGAAACAGTCGAATGCCTTGGAGAGGTCGCAGAAAGTGCCTTTTATATTATATTTTCTTTATAACCGATTGGTAAATATTTTTTTTTAGAAAATTATGAATCTGGTAGATTTCCCTTCTTGAAATCCAAATTTATTGTTTGATATTACGTGTTTTTTCACCTTTTTTTAATAACGGGACTGTCGTAGTTTTTTTTTCATTGAGTAAGGAACAACTGTTTCTACGGAACTGTTGAATATATTGGATAGTGGGCTGCTGAGTATATGGAATATGCTTGTTATAACCGTTATAGGTATTTCGTCATAACCGAAGACCGAGCTAGTAGAGTGGTGGTGACACGACCTGCTTAGCATTCAGGAGGTAATGGGTTCGATTCCCGTTACCGTCTACCTTGCATGAGGTTTTTCAGGGGTTTTCCTCATATACATGTAGCGGCATGGTCATTGCATACCTGCACACCATATGCGGCTACTTATACGAATGCTGGGGTAGTATTTCCCCCTCAGAACCCTAACTCCGTTCCTTCCGATCCTATCCTGACCACACCCATCCTTAATCTCACCATGCATATATACGTGATGTGTATGTATGGTGGAAATACATGATTGTGGCTGAAGGAGCTTGGAAAGCTCAAACAGCCGCTCTCCCCATTGAGGAGGGAATGAAATACGTGACCTTTCCTTTTTTCCTTCATAACCGGAGGATTTTTTATTCGAGAAGGAGCGAGTCAGTTTCTCAATTTCAAATTCACTGGTTGGTGTTAGGAATATTGTTTGGTTTACATGTTTTAGGTGGTAAGGATAATGGCCGTATACAGGATTAAGTGCATTAAGTATAGATGTCGGAACGTTTGTGTAATATTGGTTAAATAATGGCTATTTCTTCAGGGTTGTCTATTATTTTGTTATCTTGTTTGATATTAATTTTGCTTGATTTTCGTTATTTCACGTTGATTAGTATTTTGCTTGACTAGATCCCATACTTTTTTGTTTGGACTGATTTAGTTGTTTTATTGAGTCCATTTTTGTCGTTTTAATGTCATTTTTTTTGGAAGTGAACAGTATTTTGTAGTGGTTCATTTGATTTGTACCTTGTGGAAGTGAGTTGAGTTGTTTGTAGTTGTTCCGGTTATTTTTTGATGAAGTTTTAATGCCTTTTGTTATACATATTTTTTTATATGCGTGTGCGTGCGTGCGTGCGGTGTGCGTGTGTGCGTGTGTGCGTGTGTGTGCATATGTGTGTGTTTTTTAACTTCACGATATTTTCCATACAAAATACGCTTTTTGTTTAAAATGTCGGGCCGTTTGCAAGAAAAATCAATTTAAACTTTTGTTTAAATTTCATTACAAAATTATGTTTACATTGCCTAATTAATTGTGACAAATCAGCAAAATCTGACGTTACGTCAAATTGTTTGATGTCAGTTATTGTTGTATTAAAAAGATAAAAAATTGTTACTTTAAATCGAAATGGTTAGTTTTTCCAATGAAGATTATGCTGATACGCATTTAGTTTATGTGTAACTCTCGTGCAACATAACGAAGACACGCGGAAAATTTTCAAACAGGAAGCATCCCAGTCACTCAACATTTACAGCGTTAGACCAAATATTAAGAGAAACTGGCTTAGTAGTTCCTAAGAATATTGAAACTGTTAGACATATTGTTGTTACAGAAGAATACGTATCCTAATCTTAATAATAGCTGCTGGGACCTGTAGAGTTATCTGACCGTTTAACGGGACATGAGTATCTTAATTTTTTGAAAAATGTTTTACCTGATTTAATAGACGACGTTCCCCTAAAGATCAAGCATAATTTGTGGTTCTTGCACAATGGTTGCCCAGCTCATTTTAGTACCGAATTTCGTCAATTTTTTAACAATAGGCCAATGGACTGGAAGAAATGGTCCTGCCAATTGGCCAGCAAGTTCCCCATACTTAAATCCCTGTGATTTCTTTATTTGGGGATACTTAAAATCATTAGTTTATGCTGTTCCAAAATAGACACGCGATCAGTTATGGAAAAGAATTGAAGATACTTGCAAAGAAATCAGAGATAATCGTGGAATTTTTACAAGAATTAGACAATCCTTGCAGAAAAGAATAGATTTATGTACTGAAACAAACGGTCATCATGTAGAGCATATGATATAAACATTTAGTGGAGTTGATCGACCTATTTCCACAGTTTTTGCTTTTTGAGCGCGACGTTTCGAAAGCGGACTCTGCTTTCGTCATCAGGCTTAGTCCTGAGAAGGACTGTTTTCGCACAACATATGTTATATATAATTTTTTCCCAAGAACTTGACTACTCTCAGATTCGAACTTGGTACCTTACTAGTCTGACACCTTTACCGCTGAGCCACTGAGTAAACCGATATATATTTTGGAACTTTAGAACCTAAATATGTAGCGATAATACCACATAAACAAGGTACCTTGGACTAAATACGAAGGATATGCAGCAAATACAGGATACGCACTGCTTTCAAATTGACTAGAACGCTCAGGGGACCAAACCATACAGGGAAGATCAGAATTCCAAGAATTGTGTATATAACCTACCATGCGAATGCGGCAGAGCATGTATAAGAGAGAGCAGTAGACCACTCAAAGTGAGAACGGAGGAACATAAGAACAATGTCCGCAAGGGCGAAACAGAAAGATCAAGAATCGCCGCACCTGTCTGGAAGAAAGATCACCGCATCCAATGGGATAACATACAGATAGTGGCAAAGGACGAGAACACAACTCGTCGAAAACTCAAAGAAGCCATATACATCGCACTAGCAGAAAATCCAATAAGCCAAGCTAGTTTAAAATGAAACCCATATGGATTCCAATAATGCGCGTAGAGCTTAAGCGCAATACACCTGCGCAAGATGTTGCTGCGCAACATACGCAATAAACTTCTGTGCAACCACGAAAAAGTTATATATATATATATATATATATATATATATATATATTGGATTACTCAGTGGCTCAGCGGTAAAGGTGTCAGACTAGTAAGTGAAAGATACCAAAATCGAATCTGAGAGTAGTCAAGTGCTTGGGAAAAAATTATATGTAACATATGAATCCGACTCAAGTGCGAATACAATCCTTCTCAGGATTAAACCTGATGACGGAAGTCCGCTTCCGAAACGTCGCGCTCAAAAGGCATAACAGGAAACCACAGTTACAAAAAACTTATAATACAGAAATATGAACATTTGTTCTGTTCTTCTTGTTGTTAGTTGGTCTTAATGTTATTTTTTATGTTATATACATACATTGTATTATACTATCTTTAGAAAATAAAACATTTATTTTATGAGTCATGATTTCCACAAAATTTTACAGCAAATTAAATAACTAATTAAAACAAATAAAATCATATACTCATTGTTGATTTATCACAGCCAACCAGGCATTAAAAGCATATTTTAGTAATGAAACGGTATTTTCTCCCAAAAACTCAAAAAGTTTAAATTTATTCTTCTCGCAAACGGCACGAGTAAGCGGTTTCAACTAAGAGCACGTTTTGTATGGAAAATGTCGTCATGTTTTTAAATTTGATGGAAAATCCATTAGAAAGTTGAAATTAAAAATTTTCGTTGTTCTCAGGGTCATTATCGACTTATTCGTTGTACCAATTTTGAACTTTTACATAGCGGTGTTTTTGTGATATTTAACCAAAAGTGACTTGACGTTGCTTCAAAGGGCTCTAGCGCGCTTTGGAGTCATTTTTGGATTAAGGTATCTTAGGTTAAATCGACATAAAATCATGTCAATTATGTGTAGTTTCCGTTTATCAGGAGAGTTTCTGGACACCCTGTATTAATTACCATGTCCTTTACATGCGTTTTTAATCTGAAATCGAAAAAACACCGTCTGGAAATTATAAGTATTGATTTACCTGATTTTTCAAAATCAGAAGTTGAGTAGGTAACGTTGGTTTTTATTTTATGTAACTATCATTTTCTAATGCTGTTTGCTTCTGCACATTTTTTAACTGGATGCTTAGACATTTCTAATTAAAAAAAATTAACAGTTTATGTGCTTTCATATATACGCTAACTGTGAAAGTTACGTTATTTCACACATTTAGAGAATTATCACGATACTAAATTCTTTTGTATGTTACATCTTTTGTGTTTAACATTTTCACAATATTTATTACTGGAGAAGACAGCTGTAATTGTCGCTGAAAAGTTTACAGTTTGTAAACATATAAAAGAAACACGATTAATCTCAATAAAGCTAAGTTTTCTGTTGGTGCTTAATTGTGGACGTATCCATTTTCATTAAAAGATTTGTGTTTTTAAATCTAGCTTGGATTAAGATAAATAACTTAAAATTAATGTTGCGTGTAATTTAGTATGGTGTAGTGTAGACATAAATGTACAACTATTGACGTTATTCGGTGAGATTGACAAATTTCATTAAGTACGTATTTCAAGAAAAAGTGTACATCAATCACCCAGACCACTAATTTTATGACAAAAAGAATTCAAATGTAAAATCGATCATGTCTTAAGTTTTTTTTCTGGCACTATAATTACTAACATCTGCTTAGTCTAATTTGTAAAACACATGGAAAAACCTTTAAATTCCTTTTTACTACTACGTCAATTAAATCCTACATCAAATGATGTAATGCATGGAATGGGATAACATTGTAACGAAATGACATATTGAATTAATTAAAAATTAAATAATTCAGTGACAGTAACCTAACTTTTTATCGAGTTGCCTTCTGCAAGTTGTAAAACTGTCATTTAATTTTTTTTTTTGCTTTGAAAGTTTCGGTGACATCAGCTGTGTATCACTTTTGCGTTTTTGGCATTATCACGTTTACGTGAATGATATAAGAAATTAATTATTCCCAGCACAAGTTTCTCTTCCAACTTTTTTTTTTCAAATTTATCTATACTCAATCACAGCCAACTAATTTTACATAACATAGAACAATTTAGCGAAAGCTGAAATCAAGAAAATTTAAAGCTCCATATTTCACGCACCTACAATTTGGCAATTTAACAAAGAAACTCGATTAAATCATCTTTTATTTTTGAGCCTCTAAACTCTGTAATTAAACTAAAATAGTTTTGTTTGTGCAAGAAACACTTTAGTAGAAAACATAGATAGACTAGAAATAACGTAATTAAACGGTGTTAAGAAATTGTTTATGGCGCATTAATTGAAATAAGCAGAAATACTGCATTAAGATTTTACACAGATATAAAATAATGTCACGTGCCAATTTTTTTGGCTTCGTTACCAGTATTAGACTTATGTTGTTATTTGTGTCGATTAAGAATTAGTTTACTATCGTAAAGCTTTGCGTAAAGCTTAAATATTATTTTATAGTATAATTAATCAGTAGATATTGCTTTGATTTATTGACAAACAAATACAGCTACTGTGTTAATTCGTAAGTTTACGTACGATATTAAAATACAACTTTCTCATTTTTGTTGTATCTTAATTATCTAACAAAAAAAAAAATGAGTGGCGCCTGACCCATACATGTATGATTTACAGCTATGGATATTATCTCTGGATTGAAAGGTAAGGAAAGGCCAAGTATTTCTCAAAAAAAGTGAACAAAGTAAACAAACAAACAAATAAAAACAACAAACAAAAATTATAATAATATTAATAGTCAGTTTTTAGTCGTCGTCATCCTCGCAAATAGGACATTCGTAATTTGCTCGGTTTGAGCCTTTATTACACTTTCCACAAACCCATTTATTGCACGTTACGCACTTAATCCAAGCTTTCCGATTAGTGTACTCGGAATAAGATATCAGGCAAATTAACCACGAGGCACAAGAAGAACATTCATGTTGGGGGTTATCCGAACCAAGATTACAAGTGCCACAGACCCACTTTAAGCAGCTGACGCAACAGATCCAATCATTTTTGCCAGTGTAATTTTTATAACTCCAATTGCATAAAGAGCAGTAAGAGTTAGTGTTGCTATCAATATTTCCGCGTGACGTTGAGGTTACTGGCTTCGTGGTTTTTACCTTAGGGTAAAGGCAGGTTACCTTTGGTTGTTTGTTTTTTTATTTGGCTTTGTTGGCAACAGTATTTTTTGGTAAGTTTGACCACATCACATTCTTCGGTGTCTGCAGAACTGGGTGTCTTAGTGGCTGCTTCACCTGATAAAACATCAAGTTCTTCGGCATCTGCAAAATTGGGTGCCATCGTAGCTGGTTTCAATTTCATTTGTTCACCAGGTCTTGTCGAAACTTTTTTTCCCCTTTTGCGAATTGCTGTTTCTTCATTGTAACCACGAGATTCCTTCAGAAATGCCAGTAAACTTTCATCCAAAGACCTTTCCGAATTTGACTGTTCAGATGGAAGTTTTGCTAAAACTGTTTCAAGGCTAAAAGGGCTTATCCCTGTTGATCGAAATCCGGACTGCAGGTTCTTTGCTGCATTTGCTTGTATGTGTATCCATAACCGGTTTAAAAGCGATGGGAATTGCTCTTTCGGGATCGACCCCTTTCGACGTGATTCCTTTCTCCAGTTATCCAAAACCTCCCTCCACTTTCATTTCATCCGAGCAAAAAAACTGACATCCAGCGCTTGCATTAAGTGCGTAGAGTTGGCGGGGAGGGGTGTCATGTACATATTGTTGGCTAAGGCAGCTTCTACAACGCGAGGTGAAAAGTGCGACGCGAGGTTATCGCCTATCACAATTTTTAATTCCTCTGGAGCGATATTTTGTTTGGTGTAAGGAAGCAATATTTCAAAAAACCATCTTTTGAAGGTCACCATATCAAACCACCCGTTCAATGTTGAGTCATACACTGTGTCTTTAGGTCCCCCAATCGTCCAGTTTTCGCAAACCATCACACTTATCGAAGGACCCTTTCCACTCGCTTAGTTCCCCTGGGGACTAAAACTTTCTTGGCCCCCGGGTCATCTGATATATTCGTCTCGTCGTAGTTGTAGACGTTTTGCGGCAGAGCATTCTGTAACTTATCTTTAATGTTATTAAAAAATTCGGTTATTTGTGTTGCACTAACCGCAGCTCGTTGGCGTTTAATATTGGTGGCTAAGCGAGTGCTTAAGTTGTTCCTTGCCGCAAAGCAATGTACATAGTCTTCTCCAGGTTGATTAATCTTCCATCCTGGAATAGAACGTCCCTGTTTAATCACAAATTTTTAAATAACCTGGCGTACGCCAGCTTGCGTCATTGGGAAACCCCAGTCGCTGACTATACTACTTGTCTGGGATGCTTCTCGTGGATTTTTTCCAACAAAGTTGTCCTCGGGACCTTGAACTTTTTGCTCGCAGCCAACTGGGCATGCCCCGCTTTACAGCTTCAATAGCTTTGACCATGTTTTCCCGAGGATAATTTTGATAACACCCACCTTCTTTGTGTATGTGCGCAGCATCTTAATACCTACCTATGTAGGTACCTACTTATTTTAATTGTTCACCAAAATCAATCTGAAAAGAAAGAGAAACATAATCAACAGAAAAGAATACCTAAGTAACATAAAATTTAAAAAAAGCCAAGAATTATAGTAGGTGTCGAAGTTTACCGGGATGTCGAAGTTCCCCGGTTTACGGTACACTACGTATATATGCATGGTGGGATTAAGGATGGGTGTGGTCAAGATAGGATCGGAAGGAACGGAGTTAGAGTTCTGAGGGGTAAAATACTACCCCAGCATACGCCTAAGCAACCACATATGGTGTGCATATACGCAGTGACCATGCCGCTACATGTGTATGAGGAAAACCCCCTGAAAAAACCTCATACAAGGTAGACGGTAACGGGAATCGAACCATTATCTCTCGAATGCTAAGCAGATCGTGTCACCACTACGCTACCAGGAGATTCTGGACAATAGTATTCGATAAAAATAGCTCTCAATTTACAGCAAGTATGTCTCGGACAATAGTTATTCGCGACGAAAAGCTTCACGACCTAAAGATATTCTCGTACATACAGAGTGTCTGGGCTAACAAAGTCTTCCTCTGTTATCCTAATTAGAACCACCAATATATTATTTCATATTATGATTCTACATGAATTTTAAGTTAAACTTTGAAAAAAATTTTCCTATTGGTAACCTAAATATACATTTTTCAAATTTAACATTTTAGTCATATTCTTTGGTCTGTTGAGATCCTGGGCTTTAGATGTTGTTCAGCTTTTCACTACAATAATCAGTGGGAATGTGTGAGATACTTTGCGCAGTCTAATCCAAAAGTCACTTCAAACTTTAATATCATAAAATTTTGAAAATATTTTTTTCTCAAATAGAACACCCTGTATTGTAGGTCTTCATAAGACGCAGTCTTAAATATATTATCAGTTTGCTATGGTTGTAACGTGGTACAAATCGATATTGGAATTTTCTCGCATCAATTTAATAGTTTTTAGCGGTGACTGTATTAAATCGATATTTGGGTTATTTATATCGGCTTCTCCATTTACCGAAATTAATGTATTAAACTTACCATTGTATTGACAATTAAAGGGTTTACATTTAAGACTTTACTCGATATCTGGTTTAATAATAAAACGAATAAATATCTTACGTCTTTGTATGTGCGGGAACAGAAATCTAATATCAAATGTTGAAATTGATATAAGTAGTGTCATTTAGGGATTCCGACGATTTTCTTGTTGGTTTCAAACCACTTTCTTAAAGGTGGAATTACCGTTAGAGGGCAGTACAAGGAATAAGTCATAAACTAAGTAACTATTTGATTACAGAGATCTTTATTATGTACATTTTACATAAAATTTCGTTTTGACAACAATGATCTTTTTTCTAAATTTCCGGAAAAACAGTTTTTCAGTTTGTGGGTAGCCATTTTAGCTGAGAGTGATGATATTTCTTTGAAAAGCTTTCTCCTTTACTTATTTTTGCCATCGGCAGTTCTATAAGAGAAAATTTAATTTGAAGTAATTCCTTATAGTATTCAGCACCTACTTTAACAGGAATTGCTACTCGCGGCATATTGCGGATATAGTATGAAATAGCATTATTTTCACTCAGGGTTAAGATCGTTTCATTCTGTAAGTTGTTGGTAATCATAGTTTCTTTTAGCACTCGCAACATATTAATTAAAATAAATCACTATTACCAAATCGAATCGTTATTACACCATCATAAGCTTGCCTAAAACCAAAAGAGGTAACAAATGATTAGAATTAATTCGCACTTGCTTATATTATTTTATTATAGCTTTTATTGTCTAGTTGGATTCGAAAATGGTGGCAAGTAGAAAGTTTACCGGACATTGTGCCACCTGGTTCATTTCAAACGTATCGTGCAGGGTATTAATCGTAACTCCTTGGCAAATCCAGGTCAAAACATTCCGTTTTAGCATGCTTATGATTATGTAAACACTCAATCTGCCTTCTGCAGTCTACACGAAATATAAAAACTAAAACAAAAAGAAAAAAAAGTGTGTGTCAAGTAAGGAGAACGATAAGGTGTTAATGTAATACTTACCTTTTATTGAAACCTGTCGTTTACAGTTTAATTGACTTATTCAACGATCATATTCTATGAATTACTGTTAGGTCACTCACTATCTCGCAATGTTTATGTAAATCTAGATAACGTTAACCATAGTGTGGAGTTGTAATTAAATGCCTAGAATTTATTGGCCTATCTACTCCATTAAAGCAACAAGTTACATATTGCGATAACGTCAGGCGGCCATTATCTTTGTGTGGCTACTTAGTTATTTACTTCGTGCGCTGACGTTTTTTCTTTTACTTGCGCAGAAGCATAAATATATAGGGTATTTCGAAATATTTGAGTGGGATATTGTAAGTGTTTTGTTAAATGCATATTTTAGCTTTAGGGATATATTTTTGTAGATGTAATTGTGGGGAGAATTAATACTCTGAAACAATGGCAAGTTTCGGATTTTAATTGATCTCTAGCGTGTTTGGCTTTTTGGGTAATTGCTGAAAGACCTTTCACCAACCTGGTAGGTTACGGTGAATGTAAATAAAGTAAATTTTTCTGTAGTGAACACGTTTTATGCGTGTTGAATTCTCATTATTGTTTTGGGGAAAAACAAAAATATTCAATAAAATAAGATTGTTCGGGGGAACTGGTGCTTATGAATTTACTTATTTCCTTTGTGCTTCTCCCTGGTTCCAGCTTTACTGGGCCTCTCTCCGGAAATAATAATTTCCTTTCTCTTTACTTTTCCTTCAAACCTGGTGGCACTCAAACTTTACTTTCCTCATCACTTTTAATAATAATATTTCTTTGCGGTTTTCTCACTAACCTAACCTTATTAGCTGCGTTTAATCAGTGCCCCAAACCACCCACGCCAAAAAAGTGCTCTGCGGTCATTTGACCTCCCGTTTATTTTTTTTGTGTAACGTGGTAGGTTAGACACGTTACGTGGTATTCCTTATCTCTATTTCAAAAGACTTCTATTTTGGGTATGAAAATAGTGTCATCTGATGCAAATGCACAATACACTTCTTATTATATTATTCCTTGAAGTCACTCGATGCAAGATTGAAGGGCAAACGTTTTGGTGTGTATTAACCGATCCATTTTCTTGGGAACAAATCGTTCAAACATTATCGAAGTTAATGTGAATAACGAGCAGGAGCTCCATCTTGCTGAAATCAGATTTCCCTCTTTTGATCCTCAGCCACATGTGGTATTAATTATAGCAAACTGTTTTGCGATCTAATTAATTAACGCCATTTAAATGATGTTAAAAAAGGGGTCCCACGACATAATATCCCATTTTACCACCCGAAACATTCAAAGGCGTCACCGATTGTTAATTTTTAATTGTCAAGTAAGTTAAGTTTATTTATTAAAATAATTCTTTCTTTAAAACGCTTTATTTTACAATAGCACTAAACTAAACACATATTAAGTAGAGTTATAGCTTTAACTAACTTAAAGCCTAACTTGTGATTCTGCATAATAAACTGCGTAGTATGACGATGTGCATTATAATATTTGATTTTTAATAGTGTATAGTTTTATATACAGGGTGGTCCAAAAGTCTGGAACGAAATTCATAATTATTTTGGAAAAATCTCTCGGACAGGTCGATTTTTATTTTTTGTTGGGAGACATTTAAAAAACAAATTAAAAAAAAACACTTTAGAATTCCAAAAAAGCAAATTTTATTTCTGTACGTATGATAAGTCAGCTAATGATCACCGTAGATGTTCCAGAAAGGAAAAAAGTGACGCCTTGAAAAGGTCGCCATTTTGTTATACCTTAATTGATTGAATTCCCATTGTTAAGAGCTTTCCAACGATGTACCACATGACCCCCCTTTCCATTTAAATTTTTTTCACAAAATGGCGCGTGGCCGCTGTATGGATTTATAATTGTATCTTGTTTTGCAGTTTTTTTAGTCGCTTAGCGATTAATTAATGTAACAAAATAATAATAATAATTATAAGTCATTAATTTTATGTCTATTTTTATTATGAATAATCATTTTGACAAGTTATCACTGCAGTCATAATAACCTTGGAATAAAGTCAATAAAAATCAGCAGAATATGGATTACAAAGAATGTTCTGCTCATTTTATTAAGATGGAGTGTGTTCAACATATGTAAATCAACCACTTCAGCCGCCATCTTGAGTTTTTGGTAAATTTTTTTATGCTAAAATGTGCCCAACAAAAAAATTAAAATCGATCTGTGAGAGAGATTTTTCCAAAAATAATTATGAATTTTGTTCCAGTCTTTTGGACCACCCTATATACATTGCATAATTAAAACTAGCTATTAGACATAGTATAGTGTTGGGTGGTGCGCCGCTCAGGAATCTTCGTCCTCTTCATCGCATGGAATGTATAGTTGATGGTAAACGTGGTGTTATGGTATGCCTGTAAACATCGTGATGTTGCCTTTATAAGTATCTAAAAGAAAGGGTTATTGGTTGTGTGCAGTATGGAGTGTTCTGTTGTCGCCCGGCTGGTACCGTTGACGCTGATGTCCCGCGTACCTGAAATAAAAGGAAACAAATATGTAAACAATAGTAATTGTCGGTATTAACAGAACATGTAATAAAGTGAAATCGATACTACATACTTATCGCACTTCACGTCAGACCGTTATATGTTTACGCAAAAAGGCACACCACCTCTTCAGCGTGCTTGAGGATCGCTCCCCAAAGGTCAGTCGTAATTATAGCCTGAGCTAACGGCACTATCACCTTGCAAATGACAGGTAGGGTTTTCTCCGTATCAAGACTTCCAGAAAGCCTAATATAGAATCAAAGCCTAAGGCGGGTTCGGTAAACGGAGTATCGATAGCGGTGGGAGTCGCTTTTCTTACTTCCACTTTACTAGCATCTTCTTCCTGGGCGGCGGTTTAGGAAACCTCGGGCAACCCTTGTAGCTCGCCGATGAACTTGACGCAGCGTAATGCGACCAATCAGCAATGCTTTGCTTGGGCAAAACTCTGAATCGGTGATACTGTCCGATACCAGTTTTCCGCCTCAAGTCCTCGACGGTGACGCGTAGGTGGGCGATACACTCCACCTGTCGGATGTACTGTACCAGTGCCAGAGTAATCGGGAATTCTCGCTGCTTCGTCATAGAACAATAATAAACGTTAAAACCACGTTGGTGTAGCTCTTAGCTCACGTCGATTTCGGTAATTTCTACGGGCACGCCACGTATAAGTACCTTAAACAAATGATCGCCCTTTGCCTGATAGGTATGGTACGATGTATCATACTATCCATAAACCTGAGTTTTTTGTATACGGATTCACTTCATGGCGGCCTTGGCTCGGGAAAAGGCAATGCCACGTCAGTCTAGTTCCCGGGAGAATTTCGCCTTCATAACTGACTTCCAGAAACTCGCACAGGTTGGTAGTTATCGTTGACGGACGTCTCTTTTAGCATCTTACTCTGTGTCCTGAAGTTGTCCTCATTGGGGTTGGTACAACCAGAGCGGGCGTCTGCTTCATTCTTTTCTTTTTGATAACGGCGAAGGAGGCGATTGTGAACGTCGACGTCAAAGGAACTGCCAGCTGGACCTCAGGTCGATCAGCGACGGAATCTCGTTCCGCGGTGGTGGTTCCGGCGATGGATCCAAGTGCTCCGTCATCCATGGTGGTAGTCGCGCATCTGCTCCTTCCGGCAATATAACCTCCCCATCGTAAGAACAATATCGGCCAACGGTGCTTTTTTTGAAATTCCAAATTTTTCTATAACACGTAGGTAACCTTACTGGTCGAGATCCCAACCTCGCTTACCCAGCGCTTTTCTTAAATGTTTCTTTTATATTGCAATTATAGTAAACATAAAGGGCCGTTACTTCCTCGTGGGAACTTGTAGATTTACACTTTTATAATTCATTTCATATGTGACTTCTTAGAAATCTTTAGTCTACTATATGGATAATGTTGCTATTTATTTTAATTATACGATTAGTGGAAGATAAGGACATTGTACCGTTGAGTACATTAATGATGTATTCAGCATCTATGCGCATCAACTACTAATGGTTATTAGCGCTACCCGCCACTAGAAGTTTGCCCTACAGCGTAGGCCACAGGACCTATAGTGTTACTTCTATTCGAGGAGTGCTTTCGTTTTTCGTTTTAGAAATACAACTGCCTCGGTCTAGTTCGAACCCGCACCACTCGGGAAAGCGCTCTAACTATTCCAACACTTTTATTAAGAAAAAAAGGCTTCAATTTAATATGTAAATTATTTAGAGGTTTTCCTTAATAAACAGGTAGTTATTACTAATTTGACGGGATGTCTGGTAAACGAGAACACTGAAAATATTTAAACGGCGGGTTATAACAGAATTTTAATTAGATAAAACCTGTTGGTTGTCTTTAATAAGCTGTATTTAACGATTATGGGATTCATCAATATTAAAAAAGCACTTATTAAGTGTGTCAGTGGTGGATGCCAACACAGGAGATGAGGAGAATTTATATTATTTAAATAAATTTTACCAGTTCTTAAGGACTGTGTGCCAGGAATTAGAAGTACGGGTCATTTATAAACATAATAGTTGTTCTTTGAATACGATCAACAATATAGAGAGCTTATTGGGGAGTACCAACCCAAAGGTGAGAATTGGTCCTTAAATAGCAGAAAGAGTTGTCGGGAGGTAAAGTACTGTATAAAAAGACAATTTTACGAACAGTTACTTTGGTAGTTGACGGAATGTGGTCAATTCATCATACATTTGAAGATACAGTCATTTTCAACATATCAATTGTCAGAAAACTTAAGATTTAAGACATCCATACTTACAACAGGAAATGAGCGGTCTTTTTTGGGGGACACAAGCAACACTAATATTAAATTTAGCTAGATTGTTACTTCACATTCTATGATACGTTGAATGTTTTTGTTGATTGAAATGGTCTTTTCAGCTTTAATGCTTTGATTTGAGATAGAAGGTGGATTACTGTTATGAGTAAACAGAGATAAGTGCAATGAAGCGTTTTGTCGTCAGCAAAGTAATGGATCCGGTTAGTCGTAGAAGAAATAAGATCATTTATGTATATCAGAAAAAGTGTAGGATCTATAACTGATCCCTGTGGTACGCCCACGTTAACCTCAACTTCTTTTGAATGCAATAATCTGGATCGATGTCCGAATAATCCGATAATTCTCCTACCATGTCATTGTTTGTTCCCAAATCTATATCAGTCTCTTGCGGACAAATGGATTCACTACTAACAAGAGTAGTAGTACTTCTACATTTTCCTTGTACTGAAAAAAGTTGTATAAGTAGCACCTACACCAAAAAGTACTACTGTATAAACGAAAAAATATATACTTACTTGAAATCGAAGAAAAATTGTTTGATTCCATAGCTTCATGTACCTTCTTCGCGTTACTAGAAAAGTACATACAGTGCAAACAGTACAAACAATGAAAAATATACAAGTCTAAATGATATACCTGTATTTAAGGAATATTGTTTATTTCAATATTTTCTAAGTCCATTTTGTGTTTGCTAGAATAATCTTGGTTCATTTATTCATCTTACCTAGGTTTTAAATCACAGTTTTCACGGGAAAACTTGTTGAATGTTATAGTAAGTGACATCCATAGGATTGCCATCAGTCCCGATCTATCGTGCCTGGTCTGCCTTTGTCTGTGTCTTGCGACTGTATCGCTGTTTGTGTGTGTGTGTGTCTGTGTGTGTGTGTGTGTGTGTGTGTGTGTGTGTGTGTGTGTGTGTGTGTGTGTGTGTGTGTGTGTGTGTGTGTGTGTGTGTGTGTGTGTCTGCGTGTATGCATGTGTGCGTTTGTGTATGCGAACGCGTGTGCGTGCGCGCGTATGTGCGTGTGTGTGCGTATGTGTGGGGGAGGCTTGTCTATGTCTGTTTGTGTTCCTGTGTCTGTGTCTGTATGTGCCTGTGTTCCTGTCTCTGTGTCTGTTTGTGTGTGTTTGCGCCTGTGTCTTAGTCTGTATGTCTGTGAGAGTTTCAATATAAATTAAGATGTTAGACATGATCAATCGAAACACTTAATAAGGTCATGTACCTAAAAATTTTACTGATTACTTGGGACACTTATGACATTTTCTAATTTGGCTGCGATTGTACGTTATTGAATTTGTATTAACTTTTATTATTTAGAACACTAATTGTATTACAAACAGCTGTTGTATTTTACACTTATCGCTCTGAATATATTACTTATTTAGATTTGAATGTTGTACCTCGTAAATTGAAATTAGTTATACAGGGTGATCCATGTTACACTTCAATACTTGCTTAACGAGTTAAATGTTTGATTTATGATTTGCGTTTCTTACTTGATATATACAAATGTAAGATTTAATGTGCTTTATAACAAACGTTATCGTAATAAGGAAGCTATTAGATATCAATGAGTGGGAGTAATGCGGGCTTCAGCCACAAGGTTTATACTTATTGTTTGGTGATTCATTATGCAATTCTAGGGGTTCTAGCTTATGCTTATAAAATTACCTGCTTTCATTTGGTGTTGCTTGAAAGTCTTTGCCATGGACACTTATTGATTCTTTGATTTTGAATCGCAGTGGTAGACATCTGGCTGGTATGCGTGTTGTGTAATGAATTTGAATTACTTTATTTTTCGGTTGGATTAAAACAAGACAAGTTTTAAGGGGAGCTCTTCATAGAACCACGGTTCAATAATTTATTTTGCTTTTGCTATTTGTTTTTGTATTTAGCTTCCTACTGTCAACACTGTATGTGGGATAGTGCCGAAAGGTTTTATTTGTTGCAATTTAAGATTAATGTTTTCATTATTTTAGGGGTAGCACTGAAAAAGAAGGTAAGTGTAGTACTGTTATGACAATTTGTTGAATTATTGTACGGGGTAAAGGATTTTTTTTTGTTTGTTTATTCGAAATTAGTATCCAGCTTACAATATCGATTATTTTAGAACTACCCTCTAATATAGCTTGATAGAAATATCTACCAGGTGAGTTAATAGGTTTTTTGTTTTTCTTAAGAAAACAGTTTTGTGTTATACTATCAGTTGTTGTTTTCTTTATCACTACGGATTAGCATTTGACTCTTAATCGGAACGGTCCTCTTCCTATACCGCGTTCACCATATTTATTTTAATTGTGCCGTGCCTCTTGCTGTATCGTGGTCCCTTTATTGGTTTCCGGTCGATATGGTGCCCTTTTGTAATTTGGTGTATTCCTACGACAGCCACACGCCCATGCACCCAAGTGATTCGACCGACGGACTGATCTTCCGGCTATCTTATTAGTTGTTACGGCACACCCTTTGTTATTTATTTTTGGGTATCAGTACCTTTGCGTACGTAACGGAATATAGAGATTCATTAATAAGTTAACGCTAAGTAAAGTAAAACTTGAATAATTTAATTTGATGACCTTTACAATTGGTCTCGCCCCTCACGCTTACATTATTTTTTATTGCGTATGAATATTTTGAACCTTCTTTAGAACGCACCGGTTCAGGAGCCCTTTTCTCATCAATCTGGGTAATGCTATGAAAGACACGTAAGTTTTTGTTTGTCTTTGAACAATGCTGTGGAGTACCAGCGTTTACGTGTGTGATAATTAATCCCATATTTTGATTTTAAACAAACTGGCGCCTTTCATTTATGACGCTTGGTTTGATTTAGGACATTATATTCACCCTACACATAAAACAACAACCCCCATCTCCAACATTTCACCCGTAACAGATTTGTAAACAATACGGAAATACAGTTGCGGAAACAGCGGAACTAAGAATTTCAGCAACTATCTGCTCTAAGACAGAATGGTATGGTTTTGGTGAAATGTTTGATACGCCACTGGTGGTTTCTCAATCATTTGCGATGAATAAAATTTACACACTATTATTGAAAATGACTTTCATGCACGATTACATTATAATATGATAATTATAACCAAATTTCTTTGATGTAACCGTCTTATTGTAGACCGCGGACGTCATGACCCAGTGGACTACTATGAGACATCAAAAATTGCAAACAATAGACACAAAAGTATGAGTTTACATAAAAATGTTTACAATTAGTCATGTTTATACTAGGTGGTACAATTCCTCAATTTCATTCATCTTATTTCTGGAAATATCTCAGTTATTGCGTTTGATAACTAACTATACCAAAACGTCAAATGAATTATAAATTTGTTTTGACTACTTTTGTACTCGTTTTCACGATAACGTACCAATACCTACTATCATAAATGAGAAATGTATTTATTTTGAAAACCTATAATTCGAATATTAATTTTTGTATTGCGGGCATAACAGGTTTTTATGGTTCTACGGCGCTTTCCTAACCCTCGCGCTAGCGCACTGGGGCTCGAAATAGCGCCTCCGACCATAAAAACTTCATTATGCTCTTAATACATAAATATCTATTTTCTATGAAACTCATTTTTAAGTGGGGTTGTTACGGTTACTTGATCTAAATTGTGACGTCACTATCGTGATACGCCATTTAAACATTAACGTCACTACAGCGCTAAAGCTGTGAAGTCAACCATAGCTATCTTCGGCAAAACGGGTTACTAGCGTTTCCTAATTTAAGCATCGGTACCTATGTACAGGGTGAGTCAAGCTCAACGGGACGAAATCTCCTGGGTAAACGGTAAGAAATAATAAAAAGTCCTTTTACAGGCATATGAAGATTAGTAACGGCTACAATTTAAAATTAATCTCACATATATAAGGTGTTTCAAATTCGAGTAACATCAAAGTTATGTTTTTTTTAATGGAACGCTCAGTATTTTATTAAATTTTTCAATTACGTTTTAAAACATAATGTTAGTTTATTAAAGGTACCTTATAGCTAAGTTTGACAGTTTTTCATTTATTTGACATTTTGTGAAAATACGGTCTTCTTGAAAATAATTAATTGCAGATTATCAAGTCAACTTCAAGCTGTAATGTTTTTGCTTATTTATTCTACACTGTTCAGGTTTTCTATCGGTATAATTACAATAATAAATTGTTATACAGGGTGTTCCTGACAATTGGTTTAATTTTCATCATCTTTTTTGTGCAATTTCTTCGTTATTTTAAATGGAACACCCTGTATTTTATTACATTTTTGAATTTACCATGCAAAAATACAGTTTATTTATTAAGGGTTTCGTATGCCTATTTTTAATACTTTCCGAGTAATTTGCATTAGATTACTAAAATTAGTGCATTTTATTATTTTAATACACAATTTATAATAAATGTTCAGTATGATTTTCATGAATGCACATTATTGCCCTTTTTTCAAATGATCTTCTCACATTCCTTAGCATGTCAGGAGTTATCATGGCGAATACATTTTGAATACGTATTTTCATGTCTTCGATGGTTGTTAAGGGTTTCGAATGTCTATTTTTAATACGTTCCGAGTAATTTGTATTAGTATACTAAAGATGCATAAAATTTGTGTTTTATTCACAACGGAGGCTGTGACTTTCATTTAGTATCTGTCAAATGTGCTTAATGTTAATAAAGCATAGCTAATTTCATACCTAGTTTTTTGTCGTTGACTATAAAATGAAGATCGTTAGAAGATCGTGTCAATATGATTTTAATTCTCGGGGAATGTTTGGAAAATTGTACTGACAGCACGAGTGTATGCAGAAAGATTTGCTTTAGAAAATCATCCTCGCAAGGAAGTATTTGAAAGACTATTGGCAAGATTTCGTGAAACAGGTAGCGTGGCATATAAAAAACGAGAATTGGAGAAATCTAAAATGGGAAACGAAAACACGGAATTATTGGTGTTGCAATCGGCCAACCAAGTGTTAAAAGAATTGAAAAATCTAGAACACTGGAACTGTGTCAAGATCTGTAACAAACAAAATACACCCACCTACCAAACAAAATTAAAAAACACCGAACGCGTTTCGATAGCTACGCTATCATCATCAGCGGTCGACTAGGGCGGACTAAAGAAAATGTCTAACACATATACTATCAGCGAGTAACGCTTCGTTGCTAATCTGGTGAAAGTGAAAGTGAAAGTTATGAAAGTTTAATGAGTTCAGAGTAGCCTAAAGGTCCTTGATCATTTAGTAAAGTTCATAACCTCTCCTACCAACAGTCCAACTTCAGTGTGGCAAATTTGTATGAATTTATTGATAAAATTAAAAACATTGAACTTACAGAAAAAGGTCCTTGATCATGGTTTGTTTTTGAGGATCTCTAAACTTTCATAACAATCAAGTTCGGGCTTATTACTGACATGTTTGATTAATGATACCTCATCTACTACATGATTTTTATCAAACATATGTATAGGGCTACGGCAGACTTGTCCCAACGTTTTTGTTGTATATGAGATAAATGTTCTTTAAAGCGAATTTTGATAGGTCGTTTAGTTTGCCCCACATATATTTGTTCACAATTTTTACAATTAATCTTATAAATTCCCAACCTATCCTGCTTATCCACTTTGTCTTTTGGATTGCCTAAAAGAGTTTGCAAACTATTATCTGAAGTAGTGACTGTTTTCAAATTAATTTTGTAAAAGATTTTAGGTAGACCTTTCTTATAAACAGGATAGTTTGGTAACTTTACATACTTTGTTTCTATTCGTTCTCTAGCGTTACTTAATGTAGTTACATTCTTAACCCTCATCCTATGTGTTTGTTTCCTAACTATATTCATAACCACTTCGTCTAATAGTGCACAATTCTTTATTATAATTTTGAACTGAAAGAGGAAAATTAAGCAATCTATGAACCAAAAAGTTAAAAGCCGCGAGTTTATGCTGTCTACAATGATTTGAGTCACTGGTTATTAATCTTTTAGTGCTAGTTTCCTTACGATAAATATCTATATCTAATTTACTACCATTTCTTGTTACCAGAGTATCAAGGAACAGGAGACTGTCATTTGCCTCTACCTTACAGGTATAAAGCTACAAATTTTAGTACTAAGAATGGCAAACACATAATCCACATATCTAATTCAAACTCTAGGAAAATATACCCATGAAGAGATTGGCTATAAACGGAGATAAGCTATTGCCCATTGTCGTACCATGTTCTTGCTGGAAAAATTGATGGTTAATTTTGAAAAAGGTTTGTTTCGTACACAAATCTGTTAATTTAAGAAAATCTTCTACTTCTCTATCGTCCAAATGGTTTAGTTTTAAAACATCTTCTAAATAAACTAAGGTTTGATTCATTGGAACGCTCGGAAACAGTAAACAAACGTCGAATGAGACTAAAATTTCATTTTCTGTAAGTTCAATGTTTTTAATTTTATCAATAAATTCATACGAATTTGCCACACTGAAGTTGGGCTGTTGGTAGGAGAGGTTATGAACTTTACTAGATGGTCAAGGACCTTTAGGCTACTCTGAACTCATTAAACTTTCACTTCCACCAGATTAGCAGCGAAGCGTTACTCGCTGATGGTCTATATGTTAGACATTTTCTTTAGTCCGCCCTAGTCGGCCGCTAATCGAAACGCGTTCGGTGTTTTTTAATTTTGTGTGGTACATGGGTGTATTTTGTTTGTTAAAAGAATTCTTATCAGCCATACCACATTGAAATGTACCAAAATTTATACGAACACGATTTTGAAAATAGGCTTGAATTTTGTTTACGATTTTTTGAGAAAGAAGGTTAAGAAGCACACTTTTAAACAAAATCCTGTTTACTGATGAAGCTACTTTCGATAACAATGGACTAGTTAACCGGCATAATTTTCACAACAACAAATCATCAAAATCGATGATCTCTGAATGTTTATGACTACGTAATAGGGCCACATTTTTTTGATAGTTATTTAAACGGAAGAAATTTCAATAGATTTTTAAGAAGTGACTTTTGGATTTTTTTACAAGACATTCCATTAAATGTCGGAAAAGAAATGTAGTTGCAACTAGACGGCGCTCCAGCACATTTTTGGCGTAATGTAAGACAATATTGAAATGAACATTTCCCAGAAAAATGGGTCGACAGAGATGGTCCTTATCATTGGCCCCCAAGATCACCTGATCTAACACCAATGGATTTTTTTTGTGGGGACACGTTAAAAATATCGTTTTTAATACCTCTCCTACAACCATCGAAGACATGAAAGTACGTATTCAAAATGCATTCGCCACGATATCTCTTGACATGCAAAGGAACGTGAGAAGATCATTTAAAAAAAGGATGAGCATTCGTGAAAATGGAAATCATATTGAGCATTTATTATAAATTCTGTATTAAAATAATAAAATGCATTAATTTTAGTAATCTAATGCAAATTACTTGGAAAGTATTAAAAATAGGCATACGAAACCCTTAGCAAATAAACTGTATTGTTGAATGTTAAATTCGAAAATGTAATAAAATACAGGGTATAAATAAAGTGGTGTAAATGGTAATCGTATAAAAAATAATAATGTAATAAAGAAATAGAGAAATAAGTTCTCCAAAAACACAAATCGTTAAACTAACTAGAGATACCATTCACCACAAATAATGCCGTTGTCCCAGTCGGTAAATTAATATAGGGCCAGTCTTTTGATTTGCTTGATTACTACAAAATCTGCTAGCCTACCTCCACTCAACATCAATTATAAAAAAAATTGCAATTTAATAATAAAAATGATCTGGGACGCCAAGTTATTTTTTAATAATGCTCGGAATAACTAAACCTAGGTTTACACTAAAAATTTTATCAAATTGTAAAAAATAAAAAAATATACAGACTATGTTTATTAACATATAAAATTTAGGGTTATAAAAAATATATCTTAAAACTAGTCTTAAATTACTAAAAAATCATTACATAAATACCTAATATCTAAATGATTACGGAAATTTCAACTGAGGTGATGTCATCTTTGCCACAATATTGAGCAATATCTTGAAATAATACTTTACGAATTTTCCTTCTTAAAAATTTCTCTTCTTGAAATTGAATAAACCAATATTTATTGCATTTCTTGAAATTTTCAATGCAAAAATTGCAATTATAAAATGAAAGCGTACGCAACAATAAAATTAAATGTGTACTTAAATTGTAATAAAAGTGTAAATACAAATAAATAAAAGAAAATAAAAGTAAAAGTGCCTGAAAAGAGCAAATGTTTTAATTTTTAGTATAATGCGTTAAAATATCGTACCATCAAATCAATGGCATTTTTCACTAAATTTAGGTGGAAAACCACAAAAAGCTTCCTAACACGACTTTCATCAGGAAGTGAAAAAAATGGATGCTTTGAAATTAGATGATGATGACGCGTTGCGCGAATAAAATGATCAGAAGAAAATTTAAAGTGGGAGTATAAACCTTTAAGAAATATATACCCTTAAAAAGATATGCACTTAAGTTACACCAAAATGCAAATTAAGTTGCCTACCTCATAGCTACAAATCATTAATAAATAAATTTTCTTATATTTACAACAGAACGAATGAAAGACCTTAAATTAAGGAATATTATAATACAACTCAAAAAGGGTTGTTACAAGGGTGTTTCATTTAAAATAACAAAGAAATTGCACAAAAAAGATGTTGAAAATTAAACCAATTGTCAGGAACACCCTGTATAACAATTTATTATTGTAATTATACCGATAGAAAACCTGAAAAGTATAGAATAAATAAGTAAAAAATTACAGCTTGAAATTGACTTGATAAGCTGCAATTAGTTATTTTCAAGAAGACTGTATTTTGACAAAACGTCAAATAAATCGAAAACTATCAAACTTAGCTATAATGTACCTTTAATAAAGTAACATTGCTTTTTAAAAAGTAATTGAAAAATTTAATAAAATACTGGGCGTTCCATTAAAAAAAACAACTTTGATATGTTACTCGAATTTGAAACACCCTGTATATGTGAGATTAATTTTAAATTGTAGCCGTTACTAATCTACATATGTCTGTAAAGGGACTTTTTATTATTTCTTACCGTTTGTCCAGGAGATTCGTGATCAAACGTTTTTCTATTGAACAATATTTATAGTAGATTAACATACACGATTAATGTCGAAAATACCTAATTAAAGAATGAAATAAGCCTACATGCAAGACATGTAAATTGATATGAAGTATGTAAGTTAAAGAACATGAATGAAATAAAGAGAAATGTAATAGCAATATTTTATTCCTATACTTGTTTATAAAATATACGATGGAAAGCATAAGTAATGAAAATAAAGGGTACAGTTCGTGTTCAGCGTTTTAAAATGATTCAGTTTAAGTGTTATTCATAAAAACTGAAGCTTACAATAAATATACATGTGTATAAAAATTGAATATGCAACACTTAGAGAGCTTGTCGTTTATTTCCACAAACAGCGTAACACTGTTTTAGTATTTCCTGCACGTCAGCTAACTCTCTGCACGGTCTCATCCTTTCCAAACTTCCAGCGGTGTTCTCTAAGTACTCCATTATGGATTCATCTACAAACGATCCATTTTGTAAAGCAGTTATCTGTTCTCCATTTATTGCGATATTAACATTACGAGTAGGCAACTCGTGATAAAGTGGCCAATTTTTTTCACAAGCTTCACACTCACATTCAAAGAAATACTGTTTCCGCAAATGCTTTTGACGTTCTTCTTTGTTCATAATCGCATGATGATATCTGTAATTATAAAAGAAAATTTCGAATGAATTGCAATGAGCTGTAAATGACCGTCGATTTAGTAAAGTGTTCCCTTGAGAACATCCTTAATAGTTTAGTTATAAACCCCAAATTAAAATGTTAATTACCCGTAGTTATCGAATAATTGTTCGCCTTTTACGATGGGCCTTAGTGCTCTTAAAACAATGGAGCTTCCATAACAATGTCTTATTACGTTAGGGCTACATGAATGATTTAATAAACTTAAAAATGCATATGCTCCGCTACCAATTTCATCTAATTCATAATATTCGCTCCTGTTTCTACTTATTTCCGATATTTCGTGAAAGTTCGATGGCCCAGTTTGCATATGGTGGAATAATAAACTCTTGAATCTACTTCTTGTTTCTATACCGCAGTCTCTAAGCAAATCGGTGTATTTTTCGATCAATTCATAAATAACAGCAGCCGTAACAGCTTTCTCAAATAAATCTGATATCGGTCTTCGATTAGTGTTCGTTATTAAGTTGTGGATTTCACGATAATTTTGTGATTTATAAATAGAGTCGGGCACAGTATCGCTGACGTGGTCATGTTGAAATTCAGCTAAAATGCAAATTTTCAATGCTAGAAGGCCTAATTTATTAACGTTTAAATCTAATAGTGTTAGTAAGATTGGACATTCATATTTATGAAAGGAATTTGCCGCTAGCCTCTTACAACCTTCATTACAATATAGAACTAATACACAATTATCGCAGGGCATTAAATTTTGTGATGGCTTTAAGCAATTATAACAATGAGTTAAGTAGTTCTCCTTTAAGAGAATTTTCGTGAATGGCTCTTCAATTGCAATTACATCGCCAACTTTTATATTTTGAGTAGCGACGATGTGTCTACCTAAATTTTCTTCAAAGCTTAATTGAATACAACTACTTGCGCTCTGAATAAATTGATTGAGGTTGTAAGAGAGGCTCGGTCGATTTTCATGGTAATTTAGTTCTAATTGCGTATAACTTGACATCTCGGCCTTCCTTTTTCTTTCCATTAATTTTTCGTGTAACTGTTTTGGATAATTGCTTGAGAGTGCATTTTCGATATCCTGCAACAGAAATATAGTATTAAATGCAATAATAACACATAAACCCTTCGGTAATAAAGGGCTTTTTGGAGTTCGTCACGCTGGTGAAATGACCCATCTACCTTTCGATCAGTTCGAAAATCTAGAACTGAGAATGACATTCATATTTCCTGTTCATAATTACTATATAATAACAAGTGTAACACCCTAAACGAGTGTACGATAATTGTTTTATTAATTGCCCTGATTTGCTAGCTCAGGATCACAGGGGAAGTTCAGTTTTTCAATTTTCAACACTATAATGTATGTTGGGTTGCCTGGATTTAGAATCAAGTAACATAATGTATTCAGAATATAATTAAAGATAGAATTAAAACAAAAATATAATACTTTTAAATACTAAAAAAAAAATAATTATTCTGGTTTATAAACTATAATTAAACTCAGTTCGGTAGTTTAAGTTGGACGTCGGGATCTGGCTTCGGGTTTGGTCGCAAGCTGTAACAAATGTCATTAAACAGGTGTCTGTTATTCTCGCCGGGCTTTCTTTTAGTAAGTGTGATAATAATTAATTAACAACTATAACTTTCGGCCGGGTTACTGGGGGTGTGAAGATAAATGGACTGAGTGGTTTTATGAAAGTGGAATAACAACTTCAATCAGGTAAGACAGTGATTCTATTATGTTTCTTTGCGATAATGAATTTGTGGATGATTACAAATATAGGGGTGAAATCTGTGTGACTTAGAGGAGGTTTAACCAATTAAATATAATTGTTTGACATTGATGGGAAAGTTGCGGTACTTAAACAGGTTAGGATAACCCTTGACCTACACTAACATTTGCAATTGTTATAATCAGCTGTTTGTTAGTGTTGTAGAATTTGGGTGTTTGGAATGTGACTTGATTTTTAATGGATATTATTAAAATATATTGCACACAATTGTTTTAAATGAACTATGTATAATACAATGTGATTTATTTAACTGTTCTGGTGTATTATGATTAATCGGGTAACTAAATGGAGAAATTTTAATATAAAGTGTAAATCATGTGAAATGGAAATATGGTGTACTAAATTATGTTTAATAATTAATACTGGGGTTAGACTAAATAGAATTATTGTGAAGTTTATCCTGGGGTGTTATCTTGAAATTACAGGACCATGTGAGTGGATAATTTGGTTTCGATATCAGGCGGTAGGAGTTCGGACAAGAATTCAAGAGGGTGTGTAACAGAGAGAGGATATAGGGGTAAGTGGTATTCGGATAAGTGTCTGGTGACGGTATAAGTTTTATATTGGGAATCCGGATTAAATGGATATCTAATGATTGCTATACACCCTTCGCGGTAGTAACACCGAACAGATGTTAGATAGGGATCAGGTTTATACAAGGGTAATAGGGAAAATTATACGGATATGATTTATACTAAGCTGGTACCGGTATGAGTATTAGATTGAGAATCTGGATTAAATGGATATCTAACGATTTCTATACACCCTTCGTGGTAATAACACCGAACAGATGTTAGATAGGGATCAGGTTTATACGAGGGTAATAGGGAAAATTATAGGGATATCACAGTATAGGATTACCTTATAATTGGGATCGAAACCACCATTAATAAAGCAATACTATTAACAATCTTTATCTATCCTTCGAGGTACGTACAACGATAGGGCAGATTTGAGATTGTTTCTCGGATACTAGGGTTGGACAGGAAAGGGGCTTCGTAAAGTAGCCTTACTTGTTGGGGCCGAAGCCACCAGTAGTAGAACCACGTTACTGGGTAACTACTTGCTACTCCTCGTGGTACAAACACCGAGAAAGTGCAAATAGCTACTTACGTTTCTGGAGAACTATGTTGAACTGGCACTAGGGCATCAAGAGATCAGGAAATATATCAGGCAGGTTAGAATGGAATTAATGATGGGCAGGTTATAATAAGCAGGCAGATAATTTGATATTCACTGGTTAGGATTTCTAGATCAAGTTGAATTGAAATAGAATAGAATGAGTGAATTTTTATTTTATTTTATTTTTTTTTTTGTTAGTATGCTCATGCTTATGTGTTAGTTACTTACTTATTGTTATCTTATGTTACTTATTTGTGGACTGGAGTGAATTTTTTTTTTTGTTAGTATGCTCATGCTTTTGTGTTAGTAATTACTTATTATTTGATATATATATTATTTATATATATATATATATATTATATATATATATATATATATATATATATATATATATATATATATATATATATATGGACTGTTCAGGTGTCCTTCTCCTCTTCAGCCCTGGTCATTCCTTGTCGTTGTATTGGGTTGTGTGCGTGTTATATGTGGTGGGTGTGGCATGGTTGGTGTGCTTATCTGCGTTGGCCGGTATCTTGCTAGGGTCGTCATCCAATAAATGTGAGGATGCGGAGGGCATAAGGGATGTTATCAATGAATTTTTCTATCTACTCGGGGAGGTCGTCGAGGAGTTGAGTAAGGATAGCGGGAGGATGTTTAAATTTTAATTTGGGTTTCCTTCGTGGTCAGGATCTCTTTGGTTGGGATGGTGTCGCCGAAAATTCTTTTGTGCGTGAAATTTCTCTGAAGGGTTTGGATTCTATGGGTGATTGGTGGTATATTGGCGTGATGGATGGTGAGGTCATTAGGGTACCTGAAGAGTAACCGGTTTATACGTCGAAAAATTCGGCGTTCACAGGAAGCTATAGAGGAAAGGTGTTTGGAGTTTATGTTAGTGTATATGGGAGCTCGGAAATCGATAACAGGGCGGATGTAGGTTTTATAAGTGTGCATGAGTGTTTTGGGGTGACAACCTCTGATTCTACCCCGGAGGGCATCCAGTAGGTTTGCGCGGTTCCTAATCTTATTGAGAGTTTTCTGAACATCAGGGAGCCAATTGAGGGTTCTCGTGAAAAGGATTCCAAGGTAGGTAATTTTATCTTGGAGAGAGAGTCTTTCTTGATTCAAAGTGAGGGACACTTTTTGGAGGCAAGCTTGGGAACTTATCTTCGGTGTAATAAGGATGGCGGAATAGAATTGCTTGGGTCTTGGTAGGATTGACGGAGACTCTCCACCGGTTAGCCCAGTTGGAGAAGTTCCGTAGGGTTTTGGATATGAGAAGGGAGGCCGTTTCACTGTTCCGATTAACCGTCCAGAAGGCGGTGTCATCTGCGAACTGTACCACGACTACTCCAGGTTGGGTGACTTCGGGAATATCGGAAGCGAAGATAGTGTAGAGTATCGGGGCTAAGGCAAAACCTTGCGGTACGCCTGCTGTGGGTTGGAAAGGATCTGAGTAGGTTTTCCCCATTTTGACCCGAACTGATCGATCAGTCAGGTACGAAAGTAGCAGTTTGGTGAAAGGGTCGGGAATTTTTAGGTTTCGGATCTTGTGCACGAGACCCGCGTGCCAGACCCTGTCAAATGCCTGCTTAATGCCCAGAAACACAGCCATATTGCATTGCTTGTGGTTGAATGCTCTGGTGGTCTCTGTAAGCAGCTTCAACAAGGGATCGTGACACGTTCGGTTGGGACGGAAGCCGAATTGGCTGTTGGGAAGAAGGTCATTAAATTCTAGGTGTTCCCTGAGTCGCCTGGCTAGAATCTGCTCGAAACATTTTCCGAGACCACTCACGAGGGAGATAGGTAGAGGGTGAGGTTAGGTCAGCGTGGGGTTTTGGTATCATGACGGTGGAAGCCGATTTCCAGTCCGTCGGGAAATACGATAGGGTTAGGCATTTGTTATAGATTTCGGAAAGTAAACGGAGGGTTGGGTCGGGTAGGTGCCTGAGGATCTTTCTTATTAGGCCATCACGACCTGGGGCTGAATTTTTCCCTTTTTTGAAATATGTGAGGACCTGGTCAGGCGTAATGGGGGCATAAAAAGGACTCTCGTTGTCGAGTTGGGGTTCAGGAAGGTTAAGGTTGCGGAATTCTTCAAGGCGACCCTCGAGGAGTGGCTTGACGTGGTTATGAAACTTGGGATCATCTGGGGATTGGAAAATAGTTTGAAGGTGGTGACCAAAGAAATCGGCCTTTCCTTGGTCGGGGGAGATTAGGTTGCCCTCAAGGTCGGTTAGGTGTGATTTAGGGTTAACTTTGGAGACGCGATCGGAGAATACATTCCAGTCTGCTTTAGAAAAATCTTTGATAACTGTGTATTGAATGTATGTGATCAGACGTGATCGTGGTTCCTAGAAAGCACTCACGATCGAAATAGTGAGCTTAGGGCTCGGATACTATGATATGGTCTATTATTGAGGCACCTAAATGGCCAAATAATGTGGGTTGTTTGTTGGCGATTCGCAACAATGGCAACTGCAACAGAGCAGATGACAGCCTGTTACCGTTGTCATTAGTCGCGGTGTCACCAAATTGGGAATGGCGGGCATTAAAATCACCGAGGACAACGCCATTATTGAGGCTGGAGGCGTGAATTAATAGCTCATCTGATAGGGTATTATGGCCGGGTTGGTTGTAATAGGATATAAAAATTATTGGGGTGGGGAAGTGCACCGTTGCAGCAACGCATTCGAGATGCTGCAAATGCGCAGGAAGTTGAAAAGGAGTGCATGGGAAGCAATTTTTAACTAGGAGGGCGGTTCCATGTTGGCTATTATTTAGGAAGGAGTGATAGGAATTAAAGTGTAAGGAGCACTTGGGTGTGAGCTTAGTTTCTGTTATTGAGAGGATGTGTATATTGTGAGTGTGTAGGTGGTGTTTAATTAGGGGGCGCTTCCGACGCACCCCCCCTGGCATTAATGGTCCCTGCTAGGATATCCCTTGGAAAGGATTAAGGTTTGGGTTGGCAGATTACGGCGACCTTCATCCGCGTACCGGATACGCAGACGTGACTGGAGTGAAGGTGAGCGCGGATATTTTAGGAGATTTACTAGGAGAGGGAAAAGTAGTGGGAAACTGATGGGATTGATAAACAATACTACATTCAGTTTAAGGAAATAAATAGGAAATAAGTTTTGATAGGAATTTCTGTACTAGGATTGGATAATTAATAGGTGATGAATTTTAGGATCATTACACAGCTCATATAGAATAGCCAAATAATAATAAGATAATGACATTATTAAATAGCAGTGGACAACGAAAAACTATAGGCGCCCGAGCTAGAATCTTTAAGCTTACAACAAACGTTTAACTACTGACTGTGAACTGGAATATTTGTACCCTGACAGCATTGCTTATATGAAATATACAAAGTATAGCTTTATGTCTTTCTTATATCCATGTAGGTAACCCCCTACTCTGGATTATTCACTATTTAATTAATTGGTGCAAGTTTGTTACAACTCTAATTTACCCTACCACAGCTTAACTCCAGTATCGGAGACGAGGTGGCTCAAAAGTCTCTTTGGATATTTATTCTAACCAAAAACTGAGTTTACTTTATAAATTCGCTACCTGTACTGCAGTCGGATAAACAAAGTCGAGTCAGAAATGTTTCATAAACACATTGCCTATTTATATAGAGGCTTTACTTCCAACTTATAAATTAACACATATAAACACAGATGTAATTCATAATTTATAAAATGCAAAAAAAAATTTAACGCTCCACTACCGAATTAAAGAATGTAAGCTCCTTTTTTATAACAAAAGGTGGTACGTTTACTGTTTACTAAGCTTCGTCGAAGATGGAATGAATGCGCATAATCATTGACAACTTCAAGATCGTAACAGAACACATTATTGTATTGCCTATAAAATGTTATAAATCTAAATATTTAACTTATAACGTGCTAAACGTAGGTATGTTGAAATCATCTCACAATGAGGGAAATTATTAATTAACCAATGGTATACTCTGTATTTATTAATATAATTTCCATCTATGGCTTTCTTCATAAGTTAAATCAAGAATTTTATTGTAAGGAAGTACATAGTTACGCCCTCTATACGCCAAAATTGGGTAAGCTATTTTCGTAGGTCTTTTTTTCTTGTTAGTGAATCATAAGTTTCATTGTTAGCGATTGAAGGCGTACGACCAATAAACACATTACGGATTCTTCCGATAGACTACTGGAAGGGATTTCGTACCATTTCAATCTTCCCGTTCTGCAATCTTTAGGCGTAATGGATGTTAAATTCACCTTATGTAATACTTACCTACCTTCTCCTTTTAGCATTTTTAGCACTTTCTGTTCTACAGTACTGTGATCGTGTTTGCTCTGGACTGGTAATCAGACTGGGAAGTTAAATTGATATCTATTTCGTGGACATTATACCAATACCTTCATGCTGCTTGGGTTCGTCTACACGAATCTTAGTACTGTATGAACATTAGGGTAACCCTTTACGCCCTACAAAAGGTCAGAGTGTTATTATTATCTTCCGCATTAACTCAATTACCTACCATATCGTCGCTGTACGTGCAGCTGCTCGATAGTGATTTAAATAACGTGCTACTCGCTAGAATATAAAAGCATGAAATCAACTAGTATAATTACCGTGTTATCTCACGTACCTTAGATGAATTTCACACTTTGCAAATCAAGTGCTTGTTAAAATCACACCTGCTACTAATGCTTCACAAATTTTATTACTGCACAGTAGTTCAGCTGCGCACAGACTACTTTCGATTATGACGTTGCGCAACGGGAGTTGCGTCATAGTAGTCAAGTACGAGTACGTATAACAAAAAAATGTACCTGAACACCATCCCCTCTACTTTTTTACGTCACAAACCCCGCCGATTGGGACACCTTCCCCTCCACTTTTTGTTCATGTCGACGTGGGAGGCGTATTTTTGTCGGTCATTTTTTGTCAGTCATTTTATTCACCTGAGAATAAAAAGATTTAATCTGTTATTAAGATTTATTAGGGTTGTTTTTATCAAATGAGATTGCATAATTGTTATTACATTTCTTTTAATTCCATTTACAGATTGTGACCTTTTACCTATACAAAAAATTTATTTATGTATGGGGGTTGCATTCTAATAAGGGGTCCTAGTCTTGTAAGGCATAGATGCCGTAAGATTAAAAATTAATTATGAATGAAAATGATTAAATCGTATTATTGATGTTTTATAGAAGCAGATGGACTTGGTATTTTTTTAAGTTAACATGTCTATTAAAATTATTACAGCTGGTGTAAGCCTAAAAATTAAATACATATGAAAAATGATTAAATCGTATTATTGATAGAAGCAAATCGACTTACATGAACAATGGAACGGTTATCGAACCTTTTTTCTTTGACGAAACATTAACTGGAAAAAGATACTTAATTTTTTAACGAATGATTTACCAATTCTCCTGGAAAACGTTACTATTCAAAGCAGATTAGAGATGTGGTACCAACAAGATGATGGCTCAGCGTATTTTGCAGCAGATGTCCGGGTTTATTTAGATACTGTATTTTCAGATAAGTGGATTGGACGTGGGAGTATTTTTCCATGGCCGGCAAGGTCACCAGACGGTTTTAGATTTTTACTTATGGGAAAGAATCAATGATATAGTTTTTAAAACACGTCCAGCTACACGTGAGGATATGAAAGATAGGATTCGGTAAGCAGTTCGAAGTGTTTCTCTTGCTGAAATTGAGACCAGTCTTAATTCCACTGTAGAAAGACTGAATTTGTGCATAGCAAATGATGGCAAACATTTTGAGTATTTAAAATAATTAGACAGTAGGTGCGTTTTGTAAATTTCTGTTACCAGTAGCTCTCTTAGTAATATTTCAATATTTATATTAACAAATATTTTTGTGGTGCTTTTTCACATGCTATTTTATTCTCAAAACAATTTTAGCAACATAATTTCTCCTACAACTTGCAAGGTGATCCAGCACTCATCAAAAAATGCCAATATCTTTGTAATGACAAGAGATATCAGTTCGCGGTTTTTACAGGTCAATAAGTCATCTTATTTTCCTTTTTGTAATCTGGTTAGAGTTATAGCATTTTATGAGAAATTTCTCAGAAAAAATCATAAATAGACATACCGCCCTCTACTTGTCTCTTAAAAAATTAAAAGTGTTGTTATTTGTTTCTGGAATCTACCTTTGATTCTCTTTACATGGAGTAAACGTTTGTAAAAATCGATTCAAGCATATGGAAGTTACAGTCTTTTTATGTCAACGAAAGAACATTTCCCCCACCACTTCAGAATAGGTGATACAGAAAAATGATTTCAACAAAAGTTGTAGAATAAGAACAGTAGTTTTTAAATTAGGGAATATTTTGTAAAAATGCAATTATATTTTGTAAGAGATAGATTGCGCCACCTAACGGACAACTATGGACTCATAAACAGTTTTAATCATTCTTCTAGGGCTAATTTTGTCATAAGAATTTGTTTCGAAATTCTAGGACATACGGTTTCCGAGATATAGCCGGTCACCACCCTTAATGAATCACCCTGTACATTAACAAAGTTATTTACAACTTAGCCTAAAATAGAAAAGTATTATATCGCAATAACGGCATACGTACAAATGTAAATCCCGTAGGGCCACGTTGTAAGTATTTTTTTTCACGAAGCGCGATTGATATCTTTTCGGAGGGTTCTTAAACAACTCCCGATATATACTTTCATCGATGTAGATAGTATTCAAATTCTGGCCCGATTTATGCGCTAGATCGGTGTTGGCACACAGTGCGTACCTCGGTAAGTTATGTTTTCTTGTTTGTTTGGTGTGTTTGAGTACTTGTGGTCTAGTTTCTTTGTTTTGAGCGATGTGTATTTGCAGTCCACTTATTTCTTTCTTTATACATTTGCCGGGCTCACTTGTTTTGTATTTTAGCGTTTTACTTGATGGCTAGTTTCTTCATTTTACGTGTTTGCATGTTTCTTTGTTTATGTGTTTGGAGAGCTTACATGTGTTGGGTTTGGACGTCTAGGTGACTACATTTTCTCCATGTATTAGTTTCTTTGGTATGCATTCTTACTTATTTGGGGTCATTATAATGTTTTTTGTTTTTAGGTTTCTGCATTTGCATGTTTGTGTGGATGTTGAGTAACCTGTTTCTGTGATTGTGTTTGTGAGCTCATATGCCTTGGATTTAAGCGTTTGTTTGCGTGTATATACGTGTGGAGGTTCAAATGTTAGAATCTGTACTTATTTGCATGTGTTTTTTTAATCATAGATTTCTTTTGAGAGCGTTTTTCTCGTTTTGGTACCTTTTTGGCTTGTTCCATGCATGGTAAGCGTTTGGGAGTTTGTTTCTGTACATTTGTGTGTTCGTTAAGTCACTTGTACTAATACACAGCCCAACAGCCGGAACAAGTAAGAAAACATGGCAAAAAAGTGAATCCTTAAACACGTAAACCCCTAAACATGATGTCAAGAGAACAAAGAAGCTATCAAACAAATAAACACCCAAACACAAAAACATTTGAGTCACATAAACATACAAACACACAAAGTAGTAACTAAAACAAAGATGATAAGCAACAAACCTCTATGCGGATAAGTGAACCGACCCACAGGCAACACGCAAAAAAGAAAACAAGTAATCAGCTAACCGCCCAAGCAGAAAACATGTAAACCCTGTAAACATACAAATACACAAACAAATGAATATGTAAATATGCAAAAGAAACTAACCAATAGGCACACAAGCAAACCAAACCCGCACGAAACGAGGAAAAAACATATCAAAGCTAAATAAAACGATCCAAGCGCCCAAGCAATACGCGAACAACTACACAAATACCTAACAACACACATATACATACAAACCCGCCAGCAAACATACGCACTAACTCACAAACACACGCACAAGTAATACCCAAAACCAGGAAACTAGCACGCAAACAATACGAATTCAAAAACGGTAGTACTTAGAATTTTTAATGATTACATAATAAATAACACCTGCGTGACCCACCGGTGACACACACCAAAGGAATTACTCAACGATTTTAACTCATGGGTGGTACACAAAACGGTATGTGGCCCAACCATGGGTTACGTTTTAAGCGGCAAAGCTGGGCAGTGACCCCTATATTACCTCACAACTTCAGTATTACGTAATCGTTATGAACCATGCCATAAAAGCAACGTCTAGGTCATTAAAGAGCAATTAATAGGAAACCCCCATTTCCTCAGAAAGCAATTACTATGTGAGCCAGCAGTAATTTCCATGAGATTACATTATAAAGTGACGAGTCATATGTGAAAGATTAAATAACTTTGCGTATAATTTTAAATACTTGTAAACGACCAGATATCTATAAGAAACGGAAACCTTTCCGCAGGGATGGATGGTGGTTAAAAATCTGAAGGGGATGGACCAAAAAGGAGGGGATTAAAAGTGGATCGACTACGTGTGCGCATCCGATGACTCCCACCAAGTGCCATGTGTAGTAAGTCAGTCCAGCAGGTGCTGTAATTCGATCATCAATCGCTCATCCAAGTCACGTAACCTAATATTACAGTGCTTATAAATGTTAAAATCGCAATCCAAGGGCTTACCTGCTAAAATCTCATTAAATCAAAAAGATGCGTAGAACGCTTTACGATCGGGATCTTTTCCGAATTCGTAAATCAATGTTCTTGTTAATTAACTATTCTCTGATTTAAGCCGGATAGTTTTGTCATCATGCCTAGTCATAATCCCAAATTAAGCGTATCCACAGCTTTCGTGAAAACTGACTTTAGCCGCTTTATAATATCGGCAGTTTTTAAAGCGTTTCCCTCTAAAACCATTATAAATTTATGGTGGGAAGCTAAATAGACTGAGCTCTGGAGGTCAGTTGTCAAAATCTTATGTAATTATAGGATATTTCGTGTATGCAGCATAGCATTTCATTGCTGTAAATGAGTATTTGTGAGCGAAGAATTTTTTAAGTATGGTTTACGAAGCGTGACTCATATAACGTTCCTAATAACTTTAACGTATCATATAGTTTTATTACCGATGGTATGTAAACCTAGAATAAAAAGATTTGAACATTTAAGGACTTGCTTTAAATGTAAAATTGTTAAATTTCTTGGAAACTTTTACAGCAATTGAAGATGAAATAACGTTGGAAATCCAACATCTTGCAGGATACCTTAAAGCGAGAGCAATATAAAAAATCTAATTACTGTTTCAGTATGGAGTTGAATAAATCTTGTTAACTTGGTAGCCAGCCCGTGAAACGCGTTACTTCAAGATTTCATGTTTTTAAAGCATTTACTCAATAGTATCGAATTTTAAATTATTACGAAATAAGTCTTTCAGATATGAGGAAAACGATAGAATTTACAGATACAAGAAGTAAGGTTTGCTTTACGACTAAAATTGTAGTTTTTTGTTAAATTTTTAAGGTACAAGCTAAACGAGCCCCGAAACCATTCATTTCGTGTTCGAAATGCAGAGACGTCATATGCTAAATCTCGCATGTCTTGTAAATTATGTTGTTGAGCGATTTTGAATTCGAAGGGGGAAACATCATCACCCTTTTGGATAATGGTATTTTTCTACAAAAGCAAGTGCGCTTTAACCTGACGTGAACTTACTACAAAAATATTCTGCTGTAGCATAGCCACGTTTACTTCTGTGAGATGAAATAAATAAACATGTGCAGAGCTTCTCAAATAATTGGCGAAATAAATTTTAAAATTTAAGTAAAGAATTCCAATTTATAAGTATTGTTTTGGACAGTTTTGTTAAAAGAGATCGTCACTGCAAGGTAATAAAGTGTCACGCAAGAATATTTATAATATTTCACAAACAACAGAAAAAGGAAAATTAAGTTTTAACCATTTTTAATACAGTAACACTATTTTCGACGTATGTGGAATAAAATTTATAAAGCAAATAGTTCTACAATATTTACCGAAAAAATGTTTACGAATTAAAAGCTTTTGGGATACTTAAATAAGGTATTGCTAAGTGTACACCAAGCGGGAGTATAGACTCTATAACGGGGTTTCGTATATATTCACAATCATTTTTTTACATTATTTCTTATTTAGAATAGGTAGTTTATGTAGATATCCGATATATTGTTTTTAAATATATGAATTACGTTTATTACAATCATTTTCTTTATTGAAGACACTAGCTAACGGCAAAGCAATTTCTTTTAAAGGAATCGTCCTATTTTAATTTTCAATATTTATAATTCATGAGATTAGTGTTATAAAAGTACTCTTTGATAAGTATTTTTTAATATGTTTGGACTGATTAAAACGAGTTGCCTACTAATTTTTATAGTCACATCATCGACCCTAAAGGTGAACGTTGAATCCAGATAATACTTTTCTTGGCAACATTTACGATCACACAATTTCCAAGTAGAATTAAAGATTATAATTACATTCTCAATCGTAAAGAACTCCTACATATAATGTACGTAATTAATATCCTTAAATTACTTCAATTGTTTGGAAAAATACAAAAGCTTAATAAAATAATAATTATTTTTTGAGACAACTATAAAACGTTGCTTTGGACGTAACTATGATAAATGAAAGTATAAGGGAACTTGAAACAAAGCTTATTAATATTCAAATCTGTCGTCACGTATATGAGCGTCTGTGAATGCTACTGTAGATTTACCAAGATAGTACAATTAATATTTGTTTATGCCTTTTTAGTACAATTCAAAATTGGTTTGATCTCATTTGGTATTTATAACTCAGTTTGGTAATAATAAGCCAATGAATGGAATATACGAGGGCTAAACAAAAAATTTACGTAATTGTATTTCAAAAAATTATTTATTAAAGCAAACATTAAGTAGCGTTGCTAATGTTTTTAAACTGCTATATTTCCAGAATGTATGTAACGATTGTTTGTTTATTGTTTTGGATTCAAATCAATTTAAAAACATTTTAAAGAGTTTCGATGTAGTGTCGTATGACATATATGATCTAATTTGCGATCTATTTTAGAGAAATCGTAAATTTTACAACTTAGTAAAACTCACGGCCTTCCTGGTTAAGTTTATTCCACTACCAGCTTATTTTAATAAGTCCACGCTGCACCTAGTGTGGATTGATCATATAACACAGTTTGTTCATATCTCCTGGTGCCACCTCGACACATGACACCAGTTTTGCCATACTTACATTTACTAACTGAAGAAGCGAATATACTCATACTATATTTTTGCACGAAAAAGTTAGGGACGTAAGATCTCACTCATCAACCAAACCATGTTGTATTGATTCCATGCTGAACAGTCCAAACTTGGATTTATTGCCATAAGGTTATAATTAGCATTTTCGACAGCAAAAAATTAGTTCTAATTCATACAAAAGTGCTGAGTCCCTTGTTGTTCGTGTTTGCCTGTTTCTCATTTCCTTTGTTTTGGGTGTTATGTGTGTGGTCAAATGTTCCGTTTGCTGTTAACTGATAGTGTACATGTTTGCATTTTTGAATATCTTGTTTAGTGTTTTGATTTGGATATTTCATAATTAAAAGTTAGCATATAGTTTGCAGTACTCTCTTATAGCAGAATTGGAATCTAGAACACAAACTCCAACGTCACATTGCGGTATAATTAGAAGTTAGAGTTTGAAGCAACACTGGGTCCCGAGCTCCATTTTTATCACTAGATCACAATTTTAAGAGATTTTGGTAGGCCATGGTTCCATTTACAAGGACACGGGGCTTCATAAGGTCCCCCATTGTTTTACAGGTTGTTGGTAGCACACACCCAACACAATAAGACGTTTGTTTATTTCCAATAAGAGCTTTGTGTGGTCACTAGTGTTACACGCTCATAAAAAATAAGGCGTTTATTTGTTTCAATAAGAGCATTGTGTCGTCACCGGTGGTACACGCTCATCGATAATAAGTTTTTTTATGTCAGTAAGGCTTTCATGTGGTACCGAAGCTAAACGCTATAATCAAAAAAGTTGTTTATTCTTTTTTCCATAAAGACTGTCTGCCACGGTTGTACTACATTCTGGTTGGATGACTTTGTTGGTTGGTGGCGCCATCTAGTGGTGTATGTTTAAAGTTAATGGATAGTTCCTGTAATACATTTGTTGATCGTTGCTCCACCTAGTGTTCTATTTCAAAGTAGATGTACATTCCTGTAACTTTTACGGCGGGAAACTCGAAATAGTATTCTAATAATGGGGGCCACATACCATTTCATAGGGCTCAGTTGGGTCTCCGAAACTTGTTCTCGGGTCTTAGCCACTTGCCGGGGCCCCCTTGCTTTTATGGCAGGAAAAGCTAAAGTTTGAAGTAGTATTCTAATAATGAGAGCCCCACACTATCTAATCGGACTTCGCTAGAACTTAAAAACTCGTCACAGAGTCTGAACCCCACTGCAAAGGCGCCCTTGTTTGTTTGTATCATTCATCCATCCATCTGGTGGTGGACTTTTTTTAAAAGTTAATGAAAATTTCCTGTAACAGGGTCTGATCGTGGTTTCTATCTAGAGGTATATTTTAAAAGTATAAGTAGATGTAGATTCCTGTAATTGTTATGAAGAAAATTTGAAATATCACTCTAACTATTTTTACTTAGCCTGTTTAAGTCTGGACAATAATGCATTATTGAATTGACAGGTTAATAAACTTCAATTGTGATTTCAGAAGGTTTATGGAAAATGCCTACATTTTCGCAATACCGTCATATAGTATAGTAACACGATATTTTCCAAGGGTCTTGTGCGTGACCCTATTAATGCAAGAGGACCAAAGTATCACGAATTCAGCATTATTGAATACTGCGATTAATAAATGCGTAAAGACACGTTTTGTGCTTTCTGTTTGTCTTTTGTTCATCGATATTGTAAAGATCAACGTACTTAAACAGTTCATGTAAAATATGTGAAATTGCAACACATTCAACTTTCGCGTTATAAAGCAAATCCTGAAAGTGGAAACTGTTCATTCACTGAAGTTTAATGCAACCGCAGCAGCCCTTTATATTCAGATTTGCACTATTTTACAATTCAAAATTTGCTTTTCATTTTATCTGTAAACCCAACTCAGGGATTTGCTGAATACACATTAAATTGAAACAAACACTTAATGGTAATTTATAAATAACTTTTGAAACCAAATTAATTTGCTGGCGAGAAGGTTATGAATTTTTTTATTTCTTAACTCATTGTTTATGAATGATATCCTGAAAACAACTTTTTATATATCTAAAACCACTCTTATAACCCTTTAGCAAATGGTAACCATATATAGCAAAAATGTAATCCATAAGTATCAGTTTTTAACGTTCAAACTATACTGTTTATAGTTAAACTACAAATAAAAACAGAATAAACCTTATTTTCTAGTCAATCTTTATAGATCATCTCAAACTTTCATGTTTTTCCAAAATATTGTTTGAATTAAAAGTTCGTTTGTTCTAAAATCATTTCGAGCTTCTGATGTAATTTGATATTCGTAAGAGTGATTGAATTACAACAATACTAAAATACGCGACCGCAATGTAATTTGTGACTAACCAATCAAGACCTATTACACAGTGAGGGTGAGATTGCAGATGCCAAAAAGCAATAATAGTAGATAACAATAATCTAAGAACGAAACCAAGTGAGACTATAAAGATTTATAGTGCCCCGACGATTCCTCATAATTATAATAGGTACGTTATCTACGCGTGACCTCGTTTTACTACCGACTAATTTCAGTCCCAAGAATCGACTATTGCAAAGATTATTTATGGTCGTTTTGACAACGGTTCTCTGTTTTAACCCTTACTATTACTGCCTCTTCCTCTGTAAGGTTATTTTGACGCATCGTGTATGTGCAGTATTTTGATAACGTATGTAACGTATTTTGAGTGCAGCTGAAGTGAGTTTGCAACAAAAGAATTTTTTTTTATTTTGTGTGTGTGCGTTTAATGTAAGTCGTGTAAATGATACGCCACTGGATATTTAATGAAGCCTTAGTTATCGTATGAAGGAATATTTGAATGTTATAGAAAGATTTTCGTGCTGAAATGGTTAAATTTGGTTGAGAAATAATGTTTTGAGTAAATTTTTTTGATGCGGCACTGGTAAAACTACTGGTCTTTTTAATACTGTGTATGAAGGAATTTGAACTAAATAAATGGTTGTAGACGTAGGAATCAGTGAGTTTGTGGTATATTGAAATTGTGTTAACATGCAGTAAGGAATAGAGATGCATGTTTTTGATTGTGGAAATGTTTGGTAATATTGTGCAATATTGGTAAATTGGATGCGTATGTGTACATAAGAGGACATTAGAATGGGATGATTTCGCGAAAATGATGCGGAAATAAAATTCGCGCGCATGCAAGATATGTATGAAAGGACGAAGAACGACCTAGTGAATATACTGAATGAATGTGGTGAGGTTAGATGATTTCCTCGAGGAGGTTTTATAAATTTTCACGTAAAATAAAGATAGCGGCGGGTGTTCTACAAGGGTAGCGTGGTTGAGTCCTTGTTGGACACTGTGACGCGATGTAGAGACGCAGTGAATAAGCGATTATGATAGGTCGATTTTGAATTTAGCCCGTCTTGAGATAAGGGGAAGAGAAGCTCAAGCGATGACTAGAGTAGACGTCGCGCGCGCTGAGTTATGATTAACTCTTAGAATGTTCCATTACGAAAACTTTTTAAGCTTAAGTGACCACTTAAGTTAATTGACCGAAAATTGTAAAAGTAGCTTAAATAAGTGGTGCTTTTATTAACGTTCTAAGTATATTCGTACAATCGTCACCAAATACAATTCGATTGTATAAAAAGCAAATAAGAGATTCGATATCCAAAGGGGAAGCGAACATACCCTTTCTATTAAACGTGTATGTAGCGAAGAGCTAACATCTATACATAAATACAATGTTATGCTAAATTAAAGAAAAACAAAAAGGACCATGAAGACATGTGAAGGAAGAACTGTTCGCGGATACGTTAAAGGAATACGGTTGTAGTGTGTGTACCCAAAGTGTTGCCCAATTTAAAGGCCGTTAGCAAATAAAGGATCACATCTCTCCGATTAAATGGACTACATATGACTACAAATGACCTTTATTGTAAGAATTAGCTATAAAACTCATTGACGAATACGAGCATGATCACCTTTTTAAGATAATTTTCTTTCTTTGCTTTGACGATTATTCATTTAAGTTAAAATAAAAAAAAGGTAGTCGAGCTGTATAGATATTTTTTTGTATCTGTTTAGTTCTAAGATTTGGAGATTTTTTTAAATTAGGACTATTTGGTAGTTTCGACCATGGTTGTGTAAATAATTCTCTCTGGTTATATATTTTTAATAATTGAATCGATTTGAGATCTTGTATTCGACAGATAAAATAAAACCTTGAAAAGTAAAGCAGAACATTAGTAGCAAAATATTCAATTTTGATTTAGTGTTTTCATAAAGCAGAGCGTTTATATTCGAAGTGATGAAGCATAAATATATTTATGGATGTCTAACTACGATCACTAAAATCGATATTTTAATAAAATATAAAATCATTAATGAGGAAAGCACTAATCATAACGTTGAGTTATTTAGCAATTAACGAGTAGTTTTCATCGGGATAATGAATATCGTTTCGTTTATTCATTTTGTGTTAGAGGTTTTTCTAAATTGGGTATTGAATATTTATTTAATTTTAAAGTTCGTTAACCGTTGCAGATTTAATTTGGTGGATATACGAGAGACATTTTAAAAGCTACATAAGTTAACGTTTTATTTTATTTTTATGAATTGGAGTTTCCATTTATACAGGGTGTGTTCAGTAAGTTATAACGACCCGTGCATCACTAAACTTTCTGAAGTTTTGAGTTGATTTGGCCTGGCAACACGCTTACTAATGTAAGCATATGCGACGTCTAGTGCGGATTAAGTAACAGCTTCCTTTTCCTAAGTCAATTACAAACAACCTTTCCCCCCACACTCCATACTCCTATTAATTTATTTCCTTTTCTCATTCTTTCCTTTATGTGTTCCCCATCCTTATTGTTCTGTCTCAACTTATATCCCAGGTATGTGCATTCCTTCACAAATTGCACTTCCTCCTCCCTCCATTTCCACTCCTCCCTTTTCTTTCTCCCCCTCCCTTTCTGAATACCGCTATCCTTGTTTTCTTTGTGTTTATTTCCAGTTCCCTTATTTTCAAGTATCTTTGCAACGTTTTCATCATCTCCTTTATTTATTTCTCCACTTTAGCCACCAACACCACACCTTCAATTTCCTACCACTAACCCTCCTAACCGCTGCCTTCTTAAGGTTTCCTCCAGATCCCCCGTATATAGTGAGAACAGGCTTGGGCACAATGGGAATCCCTGTCTCAGACCCGTTCTTGTGACAAACTCCTCGCTCATCTCACCGTTCACTCTAACCCTACTCCTCATTTCCGCATAGATTTTCTCCATCCTTTCTATCAATCTTCCTTTTATATCTTTTTACTCAGGTATCCCCATAGCTTTTCCTTGTTCACTGTGTCGAGCGCCGTCTTTAAGTCCACGAATAACGACACCATTTTCCCACTTTGCTTACCTAATTCTTTATTTGCCAAGTGTTTTATATATATATATATATATATATATATATATATATATATATATATATATATATATATATATGCGTCTGCGTCTGCGCCTGCGTCTGTGCCTGTCTGTGTCTGTACCTGTGCCTGTGCTTGTGTC
>JARFJB010001166.1:7437500-7465000 GCA_036346205.1 Vesta saturnalis
TAATTCTATATTTATGATATCTGTTAAAGATGAGTCTACCTGATCAACCTGTTCGTTCATAAAATGTACTTTCTGTTTAGGTTTATAAATTTCGAATGCTTCTACAACATATTGTATGTCTTTTTCATTACAAAAAAGTAAAAATTTTAATGTTGTTTTGTGAAGTCTTATTTACTATTAAATGTTTGCCATAATTTGATTTGTTTGTGTTAAAATTTGTAATATCTAATGTGTTCTTTGTAATATTAAAGTTCCTAAGTGTTTGTCCAATATAAACAGAATGAAAGGGTACAGAATGTCGTTATTTGGATATTTTGCAGTAAATAAGCATTGATATTAGTTTGGAAAGCTACTCTGTACTTCTTGTTCTTTTGTAATATGTGAGCCACTTTTTCTGATATTTTTTCAAAATATGATATTGATATGTATTTATTTTCCGTCGGTTCTGTGTTAATTGAGCAAATGTTTAGATAGATAAATTATACTCTTGATTATGTTTGTAATGACACTGCTCTATGTATTAATGATGCGCATGCAGCTAACTTATGTATTTTATGGTGATAAATTTTATGCAAGAATCCATAAGCATCTAAACTATTCGGTTTCAGAAAAATCCACAAACCAAATATGCCCATTACACCAGTAGTTTCATACATCTAAGCACCTAATTATATTTTAGCAAATAAACTAAACCACATAATAAACAATTTAAGGTATAAATCAAAACATGCTAGTACATAATAATAGTGTGTTCAATAATTTTTTATTTATTAGTAATGTTGAATTAGTTACAAAAATGAAGTTAATTGAATTATTTGATATCTGTGTTGATCAACATTATTATATATTCAATGATAAAATTTACCTACGAAAAAAATGGATTATCTATGGGCAGTCCAATTTCGCCCACTTTAGCTGATGTCTATTGATAACTTAGAAGATCAAATTTTTTATTTAAATGTTTCTGATTGTATTGTGGTACCGTTATATTTATGATATTTTAGCATGTATTGATAGTTCATCAGATTTCATTGATGAGTTTTTAATTAATATTAACGATTTACATCTTAACATAAAATTTACATCAGACAAAAAACAAAATAGAACCATTAATTTTCTAGATTTGACAAAAAAATTAATACACATAGCAAGCTTGAGTACTGAATATTCAGAAAACCTACAAATACAGACATTACAGACTCATGCATCAATGAAGCACATAAGCTAGCTGCATATGAATCATTAGTACATGCAATGCCGTTACTATTAAACGAAACAAATTTTTATAAAGAAATATTGATTATAAGACAAATTTCACAAGCAAATGGTTACATTTCAAATATAATCGACACTTTAGTTAAAAATCAGGAATACAAATTATCTATCAAAAACATTTACCCAGTTAACCAGAACCGGCAGAAAATAAATACTTATGAATTTCATATTTTCGAAAAACAGAATTATAAAAGAACAAGAAGTACAAAGTAGCTTTCAAAACTAATACCAATGTCCTTCAATGTTTATTTAATGCCAAGGATTCAGCTAACGACATTCTGAAATCGTGTATTTACAGATCGAACTGCACATTCTGTAATCCTGTTTATATCGGACAATCCTTAACATTAGATGCAAACATTAAATGTTACAAATATAAGCACACAGATGAATCAGATTATGCTAAACATTTAATAGTAAATAATCACCTTCCCAAACAACACTAAATTTTTATATTTTTGTTATAAAAAAGACAAATTACATGTTTTGAAGACACTCGAAATTTTTAAACATAAACATAAAGTACCTACCTTTAATGAACTAACAGGTTGATCTTACAGACTCACCTTTAACAAACATTTTAAATATAGGAATATAATTTCCATCAAGTTTGCTGATTCACCTTAAAGATTTGCTACCATAACTGCTTATTATTATTTTACTTATACAGGGTGTCCATTTAGTACTCTAATCTTCTGCGGTGATGTTATGTCAAATCTGTCACAAACATGACTTAGAAAATCGTTAATTAGGCAATCTGTAGTGCTTTAAGGAGTTATTCTGAAATATACAAGGTCGTCTAAAAAGCGTGGTAACAAATTATAAAAATTTTTAAATGGCACACCCTGTATATTATTTCATTGTTGGATTCTTCTATAAAGGTACTTTACATTGATATTAGTTTTATTGATTTATTAATAATGGTTTTGAGGTTAGAGACAAAAAAATAGTGGGATTTTTGGAATATACCCCTTTAGAACAGATTTAGTAGAGAATAACGTAATTAAATTTTAACTTAAAAGACTCAATTCCACACAGGTGTTCAATAATTTAAGCAGGATTATGACATTTTCAAACAAGCATTACTCAATTTGTCTTGTCGAAACTCGATACGGGTTTTAAATTCTCTATCAAAATGATATAAAGATTTGATATCATAAAATTAATAGCAATTGAGTTATTTTGAAAATTATCGAAAAAATTGTAGGAACAATGAATATTTGAAGAGAAAAAATTAATAATCAAAGCTCAAAATTTCTCCCATTTTGTAGTAAACGTCTTCTTATGCGATTACGTAACGACCATCTAACACTTTGTAGCATTTCTGGACTAATATTGCGAAAGGTTCCTTCCATCATGTCTTGTCTCATTGTTTCAACCCCTTCGTCCACTTGAAATTAAACATTTCCCCACAGTAAAATTCATTGTGGTCAAGTCAGGGCCTACTAGTCGCGTCCTATCCATTATTCAGGAAAACATGCTTTAAGGTGTTATCTAACTTGAAGACTAAAATAACATGAAGATCCATCGAGTTGTAGCCACACAGCTCTTTTTATGTTCCGAAAGGTGTCGAATTAAATGTGGTAAATTTTGGCGAAGAAACTGAAAAAATATAAGCCTTGTCAAATTACTTTCAAAAAAATATGGGCCAATAACGATATCATCTATTATTCCACCCCGTGCATTCAAGGTCCATTTATGTTGATAATTTGAACCACAATCAATATTCGGATCTTGGGTGTCGTAATAACGCAAAATTATGACGATTCACATAGCCACTTCAGTAGAATATAGGTTCGTCAGTAAATAAAACAAAAATTACTATCTTCTCTAATTTTATTTTTAGCCCAATGGCACAAAATCACTCTCCTTACATAATCATCTTCAATCAATTATTGATGAAGTTGGACGTGGTACGGGTAGAACTTATTGGTATTTGAACACTTATTAACAAGATTTTTTTTAATATTTAAATTTTTACTAATTTCCCCAGTACTAGCCTAGTGACGGGTTGGTCGTCAAAGTAAACCGACGTGTTTTAAGTGTCCTACTTCTACCAGCGGTTAGTGAAACACGTGCGCGATAAAGAAAATGACAATAGCTAAACCAACCATTAGTGCATTATAATTTATAAGAATGAGTTTTTGAACAAATTGATAACTCAGCGGTTTGAATATTAATAAGTAAATAATAACATTAATCTAATTTGGTATAATTTTAACGTATGAAATGACTCACAGATTAACAAAAAAAAAACGCAAAAACATGATTGTTGCGTTTTTATGCAAATCCTAGGAAATTACGGTTCTTTTTAAACCCATGTCAGGTAGGTCTGTTAAAACCCATAAAATCATAAGGTAAACGTGAAAGTACAAACGCTACACTACAGTAAGTGCTAAATCAAGTTCTAAATTTGAATTAATAATGAACAAATAATAATCGAACCAGTAGAATGTTAGTACGTGTAAAATGGCTTATAGAAAAAAGCACGCAAATAGTATTTAGGACTACATTAGCACTGAAGTGCTACTAAAAAAATACGATTCCTTTTAACGAATGTTAAAAACTCATATCATCGTAATGTAAACTAAAAGCACAAACACCCAAATACGTAAACGTTTTGCAATAACAAAAAGTTTAGAGAACAAATGAAGTCGCATATTCTACCCCACGGTAGCGCGGGATATATGAAACAATCATAAATACGCATTTGTAACAGTAGTATAAAAATTCAGAACATGGTGGATGTGATTCAAAAAACAAGAAATGTACAGCTTGAGATCGAAGTAAGCGGTCAGTTCCTACTTAATGTTACATTACTGCTATACATCCCCTTTCTATAACAATGCACAAACAACAATTGTCATCAGAATTTGTTTATTAGCTGTAATGATAAAAATAAATAACAAGACCAAATCCGTAAAAAAATAAAATAAATTAATAAATATTAAATTAAATAAACAAATAACTAACTCTAACTCGGAAATCTAAATTAAAAATAATTAAATCAGTTGGTCGCAAATAAATAACAGCAAGTTAGGTAAGTGGCACGAGAACCACGAGTCGCGTAGGGAACATAATGTGATTGAAAATCATGTAAGTAAAAACGATACCGTTAGTAGGGAATGCTACATTGTCGGGGCACGATTTGGCTAGTAACCGGTCTGCCCTCAATGGTATTACTCAAGAGAACAATAAAATTGCCTCTGATCGACCTGGCTACAAAGAGCGGTCAAGACACCCTATATATTTTCTCTTGGTAATGACACGAGCGTCATTGCTAATAATCGTGAAAGATGTAAAAAATGCACACATTATGTTACATACATTTTATTGTTTTTAAATATATTCTGCCTCAAGATCTTAACTTTTGCATTTGGTAAAACCAATCTTCAAAACATGTTTGCCATTCTGCGCGAGGTACTTTCAAACTAAGTACTTTAAAATCTTCAAGGGCCTCTTCAGGTGATGAAAAACGCTTACCACGCATTTTATTTTTATTTAGGGGAGAATAATTGAAGTATACCAATCAGCAGTAACTGTTCCTTGATCCTCCAATGCAACAGTTACATGACCAGTTTTTCCTAAAAAACAAGTAATCATTTTCTTTGAAACGCTTCGCGAGAGCACCACTTTTGTTGGTTTAGGTTCATTTTGGAACACCCATACAGACGATAGCTGTTTAGTTTTAGACTCATATGAATGTATCCATGTTTCGTCACCTGTTACAATATATACAATTTGAACGATCACATTTTTTTAAGAATTACCTTGCATCACTTGACACGTGCTTTTTTTTATTTCTGTCAGATTGTAAGGAATCCTAGCGACTACAAAGCTTCCTCACATTCAAATGTCGTTTCAAAATGGTATGTATTTGTTTCGCCGCAATGCCTAAGGATGCTGTGACAGCAGCATTTACTGCACAGTGCCCGAAAGTAGTTTGTCGGCTAGTCGTGGGAGCCGGCCATTGGATGCGCCAGTGGAAACTGAAATACCGTAGAAAAAGGGAAAGGAGAAAAACGAAGTGGTGTTGAGGGCCACAAAATTTGATTTAGTCCCCCAAAGTTTGAAATGATAAACAGTCAAACGCAGACGAAAGAAATAAATTAAGTTGAAAAAATTGTATAATGAGAAACAATATAATGGACAAAAAATCTACAGAGTCCGTCAGAAAAATGTATACACACTTTAACAGATTATATCTGCGAATTATTGTCGAACTTGCTCTGGATTACGGCAACAATGTGTAGTATGATGTTTCATTAAAAGATGTCGTTACTCATATGGCTGTAGATGCAACAATGTAAAGAGTACGATTGTAAAACGAAACGAAAGAAAGTGGACGATTGGCATTCGAGCAGCGAAGATGCATTCTGAAGTGGTTTATCAGGTTTGATAATGCCGTTGAAGTGCAGCATCAGTGGAGCCCGGAGTTTCAAACAGATCCCCCAACATTCTTATCAATTAAACGCATAGTTGACAAGTTTGAAGAGCATGGAACGATTTCTGATATTCACAAAGGAAGATCGGGAAGACGGCGTCCAGCTACAAGTCATGAATCGTCGTCTCTTGTGTTGGAAAAGTTTGTTGTTTCTCTACAGAAGTCTGCGCAATATGCACGTGAAGTGCAAGTGTACGTCGAATTCTGAAAGCTGCTAAGATTACAACGGCATGTGCTGCAATCTACATTGAAACATTGACTGAAGTAGTTGCGGCGACCGCTCGTCGTTCTGTTATGTGTCTAGCTGCCAAAGGCCAACATTCTGAACATTCAAAGTAACCATGTGCTGAATTGAAGGCAGTACAACATGTGTGTCAATATTTAAATGTAAAATAAACACATAAGTAATACTTTTCGTTCCTTAATGTGTGGAGCAAACTAAGGTGAAATCGATTAAATTAAATTAAAGCGTATTCTCCAAGCGGAACTTCCACTACCACAAAACGGTTATTACGGTAAAAAAATTGCGAATTGTAATAATTGAAATGAACACTAATACAATACGGGGGCAGTGGTCTCGTCAAAACCGTACCACAACCCTCAACTAAATTTAAGGACACAATGTAGTCCTACAGTATTTATAAAGATTAAGCACAAAAAAATACACACACGCACGAATGCACGCACGCACGCACGTACGCACACGCGCACGTGAGCACACGCGCTCACGCGCGCACGCCCACACGCCACACGCCCGCACGCCCGCACGCTCACGCTCACACACACGCACACGCACACATACACGCACACAACACACACACACACACACACACACAACACACACACACACACACACACACACACACAACACACACACACACACACACACACACACACACACACACACACACACACACACACACACACACACACACACACACACGCACGTACGCACGCACGCACGCACACACACACACAAACACACGGACACAGACACGGACACGGACACGATATATATATATATATATATATATATATATATATATATATATATATATATATATATATATATATATATATATATATATATATATATATATATATATATATATATATATATGCGTGTGCGCGTGGTGCGTGCGGTGCGCGTGCGTGCGTGCGTGCTGCGTGGCGTGGCTGTGCGTGTCGTGTGCTGTGCGTGTGCGTGCGTGGCGTGTGCGTGTCGTGTGCGTGCTGTGCGTGTGCTGTGCGTGTGCGTGTCGTGTGCTGTGCGCGTGCGTGCGTGCTGTGCGTGCGCGTGCTGCGGTGCGGTGCGCTCGTGCGGTGCGCTGCGTGCTGGTGCGCTGCGTCGCGTGCGTGCGCGTGCGTGCGCGTGCGTGCGCGTGCGTGCGTGCGTGTGCGTGCGCGTGCGTGCGTGCGTGTGCGTGCGTGCGTGCGTGCGTGCGTGCGTGCGTGCGTGTGCGTGCGTGTGCGTGCGTGCGCGTGCGTGTGGTGCGTGCTGAGTGCGTGTGAGTGCGTGTGCGTGCGTGTGCGTGCGTGTGCGTGCGTGTGCGTGCGTGTGCGTGCGTGTGCGTGCGTGTGAGTGCGTGTGCGTGTGCGTGCGTGTGCGTGCGTGTGCGTGCGTGCGCGTGCGCGTGCGCGTGCGCGTGAGCGTGTGCGTGTGCGTGTGCGTGTGCGTGTGCGTGCGCGCGCGCGTGCGCGTGCGTGTGCGTGCGTGCGTGTGCGAGCGTGTGCGTGCGTGTGCGTACGTGTGCGTGCGTGTACGTGCGTGTGCGTGCGTGTGCGTGCGTGGGCGTGCGTGTGCGTGCGTGTGCGTGCGTGTGCTTGCGTGTGCGTGCGTGTGCGTGCGTGTGCGTGCGTGCGTGTGCGTGCGTGCTTGCGTGCGTGCGTGCGTGCGTGCGTGTGTGCGTTGTGTGTGAGTGTGTGTGTGTGTGTATTATCGATCGCCCCTAGATAGGGTTAGAGGTCTAAACCGATCTTACGTGTTTGCAGTATTTGGCCAACACAGTAGCCCTTACGCGAAAAAAAAACATTACTGAATAGTAAATTTGGCGAGCCACTCCGCAGTATTGACTTCAGATTTTCGATTACTGCAATAAAGAAAATTAGTCGTGCGAATTCCTACTTGAGGACAACAAATATATAACTTTGAGTCAAAAAAAATCTATAATAATTAATGAATGGAAACCAAATTTTAAGTCACACAAAAAAAAAATATAGTAAAAAAATTTAATCGTCCTTTAATCACAAGGCGAGATTCAGATAGGTAGGGACACACCTTCTGCTCTTGCATCTAACCCTGGATAAAATGAGTACAATTAGAGAATAAATTCTTGCAACTAAGAAATATGGTATACGAGGTGAACAATGAAAAAGAAAAAAAATTCTGCTATGAAACTGTGGTGTGCTTGAATGATTGAATCACTTTGGTTGATTACAAATTAGTCTACAATAAACCAAGTACATATAAGATGAAAACAGCAGACTACATAAGAGGACAAACGTGAGAGACAAACAAACACTAACAATAAACCATCATCAAATCTGTCTCCGAAACATCAACTCAATGAGCTTGTGCTTAAAAGCAGTAACCGAGCTATCTTTCAATTCATCAGGCAGATTATTGTACATACAGTAGATTTAGTAGCAAAATGAACGCTTAAACCGAGATGTTTGATGCACTGGAGGGGATATACGACCTTTAAACCTTGTGTTTACATTATGTACGTCTGTGCTAAATTTTATTTTTTCATGCAAATAGGGAGGCGTTTTAAACATTAGAATTTTATGGTACAACACTTGGTATTGAACAATTCATCTGTTGATCATTGACAACCACCCAGCCTCTGCTAGCTTGTGTGTTACATGATCATACTTTCTTATTCCATAGACGTATCTTAAACACGCTTTTTGTACCTTTTGTATGCGTTCGGCAATTGTATTATCTATTGAAGAATGATAAATTTGAGACCCATAGTTGAAGTTAGTGAATTGCAATGAAAACGCAACCTGAGAGTTTGGTCGGTTTTATGTGCTCCATGTGTGCATTAATCCGGAGACTGTACGATTTGCAATTTAAGCATCACTTAGAAAATTACTTTGTAGTAAACCACTAAATTGTTTACTTTTAGGTGAAGCAGAATATCCCAAATAAGACTTGGCACGAGTTAAAAACTCAGAAAATGTGCTTCTACCATTCACACATGCACCTTGTAGAAGTGAACCGGAAATGTCGAGAAAATTCTTTTACATTCGGTGAAATCCTACTATTTACTTTTTACTTTTAATTGCGCCGCGAAAAATGACAAAGGAATTTTTGAATTAGGAAGAAATATAAACAAATTGAAGTTAGCTACCATTTTAAAATTGTAATAAATCAAACGACGTCACATGTGTTGCCTATCTCTCATGGTAAAGTTTTAGCTACATAGGTTTAATATTTAAATAGGTGACATTTGGACGTTACAATGCATGTATCTCACTGTATGTTTTATGTTGATATGATAAAATCATTTCACGCGCAGCATCAATATTCAACAACAGAAGTGTATGGCCAACTCTCACGAAAATCGTCACCAAAAGTAGACCTTCCAATTTCCATGGTTCAATTCAAACCAATTGTAGGGGAGGTTGGGGCAATATGAACTACGGGGGCAATGTAAACCACCTAGGCTTTTTTAATAACAGCGGCAACAATGCAACAGATTCGATTCTACTTATGTGTACACGGGTCCTACCGATACTCAGTGAGAACTTGGCATCAATAGAGGATTGTTTATCAGAGTTTAGAGCCAAAACGTGTTAACTTAAAATCAGAATTTTTGTACTTGGTAAGTAAATGCATTTTTATCTATTTTTTAGTCTCAAGACGTTGTTTAAAGTGGGTTTAACATAATATATGTTTTAATATAAGCTGCACGTGTTCAATTTATTATCTATGTGGCGCAAATTGAACCGTTAGTGGTCCACATTGCCCCAAGTGCATTTTTAAATATCTAATTTTGTTTTTCTTGTCTTCAGGTGCCTAGTCAAGATGGCCCGTAGATATACAGGGCGCGGCATTAGTGCGTCGAAGTACGATATATCCGTTATTAAAAGAGATATCACAAAAAAGTTATTTACAAAAATTATAGGCAACTTCAAACTTCACATTATAAAATTATTTTCGTATTTACAGGGTGTTACATATTACCAGGGTGAACCAAACATACTTTTTTTTTAAATGGGACACCCTATATATTATTTCAAATTTAGATCAAGCTCATCTCCCCCATACTTCGAATGTAGAGTTTCATTACTATATACTGGGTAATTCAAAAGTTATGGTCGATTATACACGAAAATATCTTTCTCATTTCAACGTCCTGTATATCCTAGACAGAACAACCTAACAATAATTTTTTCCAGGCATAACTTATTGACATTGTTACAGTGTTACGAGAAAGTGCTATTTCTTTATTATTGCACCAATTGAATATAGACCGAGCCAAAACTCGAACGTATGAATTTGTCAATTTTTTCAAATAAATCATCCTGTATTTTATTTTAAAAAGTGAAAATACTCTTTATGTTCTTTAATTTTTATTAAGCGCTCCCTATAGCTAAAATCGTTAATTTCTGAGATATTTTCAGTTTAATAACGGAAAGAGATTTTTTTTATTTCTATTACGACAAGTTAGCCGTGAACAAATAAAATTGAGACAAATTATTATGATAAATTCAAAAAACATCGGTTATTAAGACAAAATTCTTATAACATTAATCACGGCTAACTTGTTGTAATAGAAATTTTTGAAAAAATCGCTGTCTGTTATTAAATTGAAAATATCTCAGAAATTAACGATTTTAGTTAAAGGGAGTGCTTAATAAAAATGAAAGAACATAAAATGTATTTTCACTTTTTAAAATAAAATACAGGGTGGTTCATTTTAAAAAATTGACAAAATCATGTGTTCGAGTTTTGGCTCGGTCTATATTCAATTGGTGCAGTAATAAAGAAATAGCACTTTCTCGTAACACTGTACCAATGTCAAAAAATTATTCCTGGAAAGAAATATTGTTAGGTTGTTCTGCCTAGGGTATAAAGGACGTTGAAATGAGAATGATTTTCGTGTATAATTAACCATAACTTTTGAAATACCCTGTATAACGTAATGAAACCCTAGTTGCCTATAATTTTTGCAAATTACTTTTTTTGATATCTCCTTTAATAACGGATATATCGTACTTCGACGCACTAATTCCGCACCCAGTATAAGAAAAACGGAAAAACAAACATGGTCCCTTGTTGAAATGGAAAATGCTATTAAATCAGTCAAATGCGGACAAATGGGCAATTTGAAGATAAGTAAATGTTTTAATATTCCAAAAGCAACATTAATCCGACGCTGTAAAGAACAAAATAAAACAATTTTACCCAACGAAAAAGGTTTGGGGTTTTATAGTTTTATAAACCTGTTTTTACCAAACAACAGGAGGAAGAATTGGAAAATGATATTCTGGATAGGGAAATCCGTTTCTTTGGCATTACATTGCTTGACCTTCGCTCTCTTGCTTTTCAGTTAGCAGAAAAATCAGATAAATCACATATTTAACACAACCAAAAGACTAGCTGGCGTTAATTGGACCTAAGGATTTCGTAACCGTCATTCAAAAATTTCGTTGCGAAAACCCGAAGCGACTTCTACTGCAAGGGCCCAAGCCTTTGACCGTCAATCAATTGTTTGATGTATACAAGAACAAGTGGGGTGTCTCTCCTCTCGGATAGAAGTGGAACCACCACAGCAGTTATTTGTATGTCATCATCAAGAACCTTATTAATTTTTGCAAGGAAAAGGATGAAGGCCGAACTCCAAGACGGCGCACCACCTGGAACAATATTTGTATGCAGTGAAAGTGGCAGGATTAATACCGACATCTTTTTAGTCTGGTTTATGCATTTTGTTCAACAGGTGAAACCCACTGATTCTAGTACAAACGATAAACGGTCAATGGCGTCAACATCTACTGCCGGCACGACTCTATCCCAGCCAATACAATCTAAGCTGGAAAAAGAAGTTCCTTTAGCATCAGCATATCTTCGCTCTACTGAAAATCAAAGGAAAATTAGTTTTGGATCAGAAAGTTTGCCACGTGTCTAACCAGCCACGTCACATAAGAAAGGAGAGGAAATGGTTAGCTCGACTAGCACATCAGCCAAACGGTCCTGAGACCGCAGACCACTCGGATAGCATGGGTGTTTTAAAGTGTGGATAAAAATAAAGAAGATGGTTAGGCTAGTTAGAAAACAATAACAAAATGGTAGACAGACAGGTAACAGTCGCCACAAGCTTTAAAGAAAGAAAAGATAAGTTATTATTTCTTGAAAGAGAGACCCTGTAAAGCTTGAAGCAGGGAGCAACAGGAATAGCAATTAAACGACAATTCCCTCAACAAGCGTAAATTTATTTCTAAGTTCCCAACAAAGACTTATATATGCAGAAGTTTAATGTAGGTATATATATTATATATATATATATATATATATATATATATATATATATATATATATATATATACATGTGTGTGTGTGTATATATATATAAATAATAATAAATAAGAAATGTGTACGTTTTCTTATAGTGCATGCGTATCAAAAGTTGCAATTTTTCCCCCATAACACTACTAAATATCAATTTATCCTAATATCATAATAAGAACACCGAAAAATAATGAAACTGCGTAATTGAGCGCAAGTACGAATATTGACACTGACGAGGGCAAGTCGCGAGATTTACTTGTGATAAATTCACCCTTAAATCATCTAGAATTATTAATAACACTTAATGCCCCTCTCTGGGACGCTGAAAGATCTTTCATACGTAATCCCTGAAAAGGAAAATTTATATACAAAAACAACCCTAATAGTTGACGTTAGAAACGTAACAATCCAACTTGCCTTTTGTTTCAGAATATGCAAGCACAAATCCCCCCCCCCTTAACCATGACAAATTCAAGTAGATGTATAAATAATCGGAGAAGCTTGTTCAGTTCATTCTACTAATCCTAGCATGCATATACGAGTAACTAATCCAGTAAAATTAGGTACCAATGATCTGAACACTCTTATCCCTAACGACAGAAAAGTTATACTTAAAATCTAACAAACGTAGTATATAAAAAATACATATCGAGATAGACAACCGGTATAAAAATACACAATTTATGCTCTGGGTTCTTGCTACCGCGCAATGATAGTGTAAACGGTAGATAACTGTTAATAACATAACCTCCAAAATGGAAGCTAACGGCTAGAACATCACTGTGTGTTTTATTTAAAAGTTCAGTGGTGAAGTATGTGCGCAAATTATTGACTAATGGATTGATCCAGATTCTGCTTTGATATTACAACGCAGGTAAACAGTTCAGTAAGAGTAATTGGTAATATGGTGAATTTAAATGCACCTAACTTTTCGTAGAAGCTGCAGCGATCCCAGCTGAATGCCATGTATGATACATAACAGATTTGGAAGTAAACTTGATAATGCAACGTTTATTTATACAAGTGATAAAGAAAGATCTAACCTGATTGTTGAACGAGTACGTGTCCTTTATTTAGTACAGTTTAATTTCCATTCTCGTCATTGCAGGGTAGCTACCAGTAATCAGTTATGCTCATTCCCAGTTCCGAGTAGGTCGTAACAATATCAAAAGCGAGACGAAAGGTACATAACGTATAATCTTAACAGCAACCAGTACACGAAGAAGGAAGAGGTCCAAAAAGAAAAGCTCTATAGATCGAAGACGAGTTATGTGATACTTTACCACGAATTGTTTAAATATATTTCCTTCCATTTACATATCGTAGTTTAAGCTATGTAAGTAACATATTTTTACATCCGCGTTAATGCGATTATATTACTTCAACAAATGAAGAAATAATTTTTTAAGCAAAACTTCTCCTCTAGAAATGGTGATTTTACAAAACAGAAATCAGAGAAATTTTCTAAAATATAATTTTGCACCACAACAAAATGGCCGTGTTAAACGAACCACACCTTCGGAAAAAAGTATTCCGCAGAATTGTCCTTATCAATTTTTGTAAAAATGTTAAACAGATGTTTGTTTTCAAATAAAACCTGATTAGTAATATGCAATTATTCAATGGTATCACCATCTAGTGGTGCTTTAGCAAAGTGGCAGGTACCTATGAAATATAAGAATTTGAAAATAACCAGAACCTATCTACAGGTGGAACTAGCAGGTTTATTTTAAGAATTTTGTTATGAAATACCTAGGTAAATACGAAAAGAAATATTTCCTTTATAACGTAGAAAAGTAAACGCAATTCTACACCTAAATAAAGTTTTAATTTTAAGTTTCATTTGGTGGTTCATATTGCCCCACCCCATGGGGCGATATTAAGAACTTCAGACACGTGTTCAGATTTTATATAACAAATAAGTTTTAAAAATAGAGGCTGGTAAGTTCACAATGATTGTACAACCTTTACTAAACGATGTAAGTTTATTACAATTTCAAATTTCATCTTAATAATGAGGCTATACAACTTTTTATCTTAGGTAGTTCACATTACCTCAACCTCCCCTAGACCATGGTTTTTGACGGCGCTTCATCGCCGTTTTTACACACATTGCTGTGGCGTTAAACCGCATCGAATATCATAAAAAACCACTAGATTCGAAATATCCATTTTTTCACAAACTTACTACTTTTAAAATTCTACTGAAATGAAGCTGCTCTGTTTAGTACAACTTAGTACAACTGTCAGTTGTACTAATGGTACAAAATATCAAATTTTACGATTATGGTAATGGCAGAACCTTAGCACTGCACGGAGTACTTGATTCCGCGAACTTTAGCAGTGATCCCCGTACATGTTATATTGAAACATAGAGTAAGACGAGAGGTAACATAAGCAACTTTAACTGGAAACTAAAGGGGAAATTGATGGCTAGGCCTTGTGTTGCGTGTTGACCATAACCTTTGAAATTAGTAAAGAGCCCGTATGTATTTATAAACTCATTTTTTAACTTAGTGCATAAAAAAGTGATCGGAAGCGATTGAAAATGGTTACGTGTTGTGGGTTGTGTTAATCGATCCGCACAAAAAACTTTAGGTCAACGGAGCACGGAAGCGGGAAAAACATTTTGTTCCACGGGTAAGTACAGTATAGTATTTGTTTATTTTTATCTGATTAATTATAATAAATACCGGTTACCGTAGAGAAATGTGTTCTAGGCTTCGACTTAACATTAAAAAATTAATTTAATATAATATTTCAGCATAAAATTAAAAGAAATTAGATTAAATATTTTACTCGGTGGTAAGTACAATTTTAAATAAATTTGGTTGATTTACTTCCATTACTTCTAATTCACATTAGTTGTATTAATACTTAAAGTGTACATTAAGTAAAATCCATTACTTCAAAGTCATTACGCTCTTCTCTAAATTTGCGAAAATAAAATTTCACATCATTTCATTGTATGTCGCCCAAAAGTATTTATTACCTGTCGTACTAAAATCATTAAGTTTGTCGCATAGCATTGTAATATACTTCTACTCATTTATCTAATACAATTAGTTCATCAATATGTGAAATTTACATTAAAACACAAATTCATTATGTGTGTAAATGAATATTCAAAGTTCATATTCAAACCGAATGCTTTATAATAAATTTGTTATATTTTCGGGTCACTAAATATCTATGTATGAACGTATGTGCAGTGTGTCCCATTTTGATGATATTTCGGGGTATCTCACTTACGAGTAAAGATACAGAGTTGCGGTTTTCACAATACCGTGCTACCTTTTTGTGAGAAGAACGCTGTTATAAACAAAACTTTCATAGCCCGCTACATATCTGGGATACAGGGCGAAATTGAAAATATTGCATTTTGGGACCCCCCTTGTATCACCGTTATCCTTTAATGTATGGCAAAGGTAAAAATTTGTTTTTATACTGTTTTTTACATAGAATCCAGTGGCGTAGTCGTATTTTTGCTATAAGCTGTCAATTTTTAGCTATAAATAAAACGTATGGTTTTTTAACGGAACACCCAGTATATTTTAGGATAGATTTGGTTATTTTCGGGAAGTTTAGAGTAGGGGTCGCGTTGACAACTTTCGCAGACGTCTTAGGAGAAAATACCTCAGCCAAAAAAAGGAACTTAGATTTATAAACATACCCCTAGGGAAGATATTAGAGTGTCAATACTCGCGCGTGCGCGAGTATTGACTTAACCACACTCTGGACGAGTGCGCCAGCGCACAAGACCCAAGGTCAGCAGCATTTTCGTTTCTCGCGCGTTTCGCTCTTTAAAGTGTAACCGTCATCGACTGAGCATTATTATAATGTATTCTCCTGTATATGAGCCAACATCAGCGGACATTAGAGATTTTACTGACTTATTATTATTAATAAACTATTATAACATAACCGTTCAAGATGATGGAAACAATGACGTGGGTGAGCTGGATGTATCTCACATTCTAGGTGATAGTGATGATTCACAGAAGAAGAGCGATGAGGTAGAGAAGTACGAATCTCAAAACGATGATGATAATAGCGACGAATCACGGTTCAAGAAGAAGAAGAAGACCGATAAAGGTTGTGATTAAATAAATAGTGTATTGTTGTTGTTTATTATAATAATAATAATATATTTTCAAAACGCTCAGCTTTTCTTCAATTTTTGTTAATAAACTTGTTTTTCTTAACGGTGCTTGAACCTGCACTAACAATGCTACAGTTAGTGCGAAAGGGCGGTTAGATGGGTAATTACAATAAGTGTGAAATTGGCTTTCTTTTGCACTTTGTAACTTCAATCATACTGCTATTTTTTGAATTGAGATCTGATTTCGTATCATTAAGTTAAATCAGCCTGATATTTTTGGATTGTGGTTGATTGGTTTTAGCAAAGTGTAAGTTAGTCCAATCAGTATTTTTGAACTGTAAGCTAGTTTTCGCAGGCTGTAAGTTATGATTTGATTGATTGAGATTGATTTGGTTGATTGATTGATTGATTGAGATTGATTCATCTGATTGTTTGATTTGATTGAACCTGATTTGTTTAGGATTGATATGCTTAATTGATTTGATTAGTTTGATGTGATTTATTGATTTGTATGTTTGAGGAGACGAGGGAGAGACGAACACGATCAACCTCTATTACAGAAAACATTCATTAGTCTTTACACCACTAGATGGCACCACAAACAACACTAATTAGTCCTAGAAATATACCGCTAGGCGGCGCCGCCTCTATTACAGAAAACATTCGCTAGTTTGAAAATATACCACTAGATGGTGCCACAAACAAATCCCTAATTAGTCCTAGAAATATAACGCTAGATGTGCCCTTTATTACAGAAAATATTCATTAGTCCATACACAAGTAGATGACGACATAAATTCAAATTTCCCAACAAGGGACCATGACAGCAGGGCGCAGCCCCTAACACAGGTTCCTATGTTTGTCTTATAAGTAATCAATAGGCTTCTTATTAGAATGCAATTTCAAATTTCTCGCAATAAGTAATCAGAATGTAAACACTTAAATACAAATCCAAATTCACATTTCCCGCCAAGGGACCAGGGCTAAGACCCGAAGGCAAACCGCGAAGCCCTATGTCTGTCTTATAAGTTAGTATTAGGCCTCCTTATTATTATAATACAAGTTCAAGTTCCCTTCATAGATGGCGCCACAAACAAATTCAAATTTTTGGTCTAGGGGCGAGGGCCTGAAAGTAAGTTGCTAAGCCTTACATCTGTCATACAAGTTAGCATTATACCCCTTATTATTATACAAATTCATATTTCCAGCCATAACCAGCAGATACTTAAATACAAATACAAATTCAAATTTTCCGCTATTGGAGCCTAGACAGGGGCAAAGCCCGGAGAGCAAGTTGCACAACCCTACACCTGTCTTACAAGTTAGCATTAGGCCCCTTATTAAAATAAAAATTCAAATTTTCCGCCAAAGGTACCACGACAATACACGAAGGCCCACGAACAAGTTGCGATCATGACAAGGGGCGAAGACCCGAGAACAAGTTACGACGCCCTACACCTGCCTTACAATCTCGGTTATGTTCGGGGAGAGTTGGTGTGGGTATCGCCGAAACAGTCTTCGCCGAAAGCCTCACACCGCGAAATTTTACCTATATGAGACATGCAAATAACGGTTTCTCGAAACTTCAAGTACTTGCAGTGACCAGTAAACAGATTGAGATGATTGATCACGGCGCAAGGTTCAGATTATAAGACGCGAATTATGGACGCTAGTTTACTGATAAGACGTATGCGAATCAATCCCACCATTCTAATTGCGCGCGCTAAAGCCTTAGAAACAACTGCAGCAAAATACTCTGTTATAAGGACCGAAGTAAGAGTACTAACTATACCTGTGAGCATACAGCGAAAATCATTGGGTGATGTCTTCCTGGGCCAGTTACCTAAACGATGCATGGTAGGTTTTACAGCAAATAAAGCCTTGAGAGATAATGTGTAAAGGTTATTGACTTTCGCATTAACTGTAGTCCGTTAGTGCGATTCTTACCTATATGAAAGCATCGCATCACTAAATGTTGCCTATATGATTAGATTTGATGTTTGTTAAAGAATTGCTGGACAGTTCTCGCAGTAAAGCCCCTGCCCTTATCCGTCTGTATACTTTGAGGTATCTTTTCGCATCTCTGAAAAATAACCGAAAATACGTCGATTATAGAACACGTAGTTTTTCAGCTTCAGAAATCGTGTCCACGCCATCTTGCCAAATACATCGATAACCGCCAGTATATAATTATACCTGTCATTATATTTACTTAGATTTCTCATACCGCAAAAAACCCGCCGGTCATAACTTAAAAAAAATTTTACCTACAATGTACCTATTTCGAGTAAATTTCTCGCTACAGGTTGAAGTATAGTGGACGGTACTTGTTTCTGTAACCGCTCTCTAATATCTTCCCTAGAGGCCTGTTTATAAATCTAGGTTCCTTTTTGACAGGGGTATTTCTGCTAAGGCAGCGATTGTATGTAAAATAGGTTTATTTGATGATATGACAACCCCATAAGCGGTCAACATGCATGCTTAACCTGATTATAAAATCTAAAGCCGTTTTTTTTGGGTATTTCTGATAAGCCAGAACTTTTATGTATGTATGTAAAATAATATAGAGTGAAATCTAGCTTAAAGAAGACACAGGCAATTCGCGACATACATCACAATATTAAATAACCTGTTTGCGCAAATATATATTTGGTTTTGGCAGTAACGGTTTACACGAAGAGCTTGATAGATATTTTATTCTGAGTTAGTAATTTAATCTAATTATACAGCTTCGTAATTGCATTGCATTGCACCTCTCTAATAACTAATCCAGTCTGTGCTAGCTAAAAGTCCCGATATATACATGTGTACATAAGATATGTTTATTATTATTGTTTACCTTCAGTTGCGAAATCGTATATTCATTTTTGTATAACAACAAGTTAATTAACTGATTACGCAATACCCATTAACTGTTTTTATTATCATTATCATAATATAGAATTTAACAGCGTATCTAAAATCAATTGTATGTGTTATCTTTGTCTTGATTAGATACTTTAATATCAGAAATAATCCAACTGTTTACTAGCTTTACAAAATAGACCAAAATACGATTCTCACGGGGACATATAAAAACGACTGCCTAGATGTCCCTGGGCCGCAAAAATCCAAGATAGTAAAATTTTAAAATCTTCGTAAACACATTAATTAACACGATGTCGACTGATTGCTACTTTCCAATCATAATGAAATTGTAGAACTGTTTAATAATAAACATATTAAGAAGCCCACGAACAGATTCCCGTCTTACAAGACTACGGTCCCTTGTTAGAATACAACCCCCAATGCATAAATAAATTAGGTCACAATCTATAGATGGGATTTAAAAACGGATGCTAATTAATAACAGATTAAATCTTTTTATTCTCAGAACACTGCATATGCGCGCATTTACTTACCTACTCTCCAGGGGCTGAACTTTAGAAAAAATTCTTAATACAGCCAAAAGGGTCCTAATTAGGGTAAAAATTCCATCAAGTGGTTGAAAAAGGACTCCGAAAAGAAACCATAGGGCTGAAAAAATACGATCCCCACGTGTGTGTATAAAAAAATGGCGGGTTCTCCCCAAAAAATCCAAGATGGCGGAAGTTATTACCAATACGAATTTGTTTCAAGTACCAGTTGCAAAATAGTAAACGACGTTCTGCATCCTCAGGATGCAAATGGTCAACAATTTTAATCTTGTATGGCTTAAATTTATATTTGATCAATATTCTTTGAACCCGAGTCTTGGGAACACCAATCTCCTGCTCTAGAACTCTGCATGATTGTGAAAGCGTTGCTCTATATATGCTAAAACGTTGACTTCATCCGTATCGCGATTTTCTTTATTGTAGTTACTTGGTCGGGTTGGATAAATGATCCATGTTCCAAATTATTTTTATTCGAGAAAACATTAAAAGACAAGGTTGCCTTCTTTCTGCATATCTATAAATCCAAATGATATTAAAATAAAAAATAAATCCACCAACCTCAAAGGATAAATAAGTATTCAAACAAACCTGTTGAAATACAGTTGAGAAGCCTCACGGGAGTTTTCATTGCTCTCTGTAAAACAAACTAACATGTCATATTTTCCAAAATGTTGATAATTTTCAATTTTCAACCATTGTAACGAGCACAATATTACGTAGAGAACATAAATTTTACAACTGACAGGTCTTGACAAGCGCTTAGCAAGTGATCATTTAATTGTTCCAATAATCACGACCTACTAATGCTAATGCTTTATAATACACACTATGTTATTACGCAGATTTTGTTAAATCATAGATTTTAGGTTTATTATTTAAAATACACATCATGTACTATATACTTTTGTAAAGCTTACAAAATTTCCAATCAAACGCAAGAAAAATATACAGGGTATTCCGTTAAAAAAACATATTTTTCATTTATAGCTAAAAATTGACAGCTTACAGCAAAAATACGACTACGCCACTGGATTATACGTAAAATACGTAAAAAAAACTGTATAAGAACCAATTTTTACCTTTGCCATACATTAAAGGATAACGGAGATATAAGAAGGGTCCCAAAATGCAATATTTTCAATTTCGCCCCGTATCTCAGAAATGTAGCCGGCTATGAAGGTTTTGTTTATACCAGCGTTCTTCTCACAAAAAAATATCACGGTATTATGAAAACCGCAACTCTATATTTTTACTCGTGAGTTAGAAACCCCGAAATATCATCGAAAATGGGATACACTGTACAGGATGGCCAACTAAGAATGCGAGGTAGTGTATCTGGGATACTATCCATCGTAGAGGATTGCGCAAAAAAAAGTTATTACTAAAACGGCCAATACAAAAACCTGGAAAATATTTTCAAGTTTCTGAAATGGCCGCTAGGAGGCGTAACTGCAATCTTGAATTTAAAAAAGTGATGTTTCTGTGAATTCTGCTATATTAACCTAATAAAAAATAACTGATCTTTGAAGTCGAGAATAATCTGAACTTTTTTTTGCACTTTTTGACGCGTCTATAAAAATAAAGTGGTGGGGGGTATTCAAAGGTTTCCTTAAATAACCCCCCGTATCTTCGAAACGGTTAATCCGATATTAACAAACTTGGGCGCGTTGAAAAGAGCTTTTCTTGGGCTACAAACTTTAAAATAATTGAAGTTTTGTTAGTTTCACATGTCGTCGCTAGAGGGCTTTGTTCGACATTCCGACAGAAACGGTTAATTTTCGCAAAAAAATTAAATGCATTGGTATGACTTTTTTTCATGAATTAAATGATTCCTAAATAAGCTCGCGAAAACTGAATCTCAATATCTTGTTCCTAACCTGAAATATCGGCCAAAGAAAACTTTATACAAAAATCCCTTAAATTTTTTATTTTTTTAAACTATATTTTTTATATGTTGTGGCCCTAAAAAGGACCGATTTGAAGGAGGAAGGTTTTTAATGCCCCCGTAAATGCTCGAAATGCTGACCATCACTCTGTGCATTGCTGAGGCCTCTTATGGGCTCTGAATAGGTTACCTAGAAATTGCGATTTTAAATGTTTGTAAATTTATCCACCAGACTAAAATCACCCTTTTTGAAATTACTACGGGCAAGTAAGCAATGCTAAAAGTTATACGAAACCTATTTTTCGTTTGTTTAAATGCATATTCACTATGGATATATACGAAAAATACAATTAATAGAAGCAGGCAATGGAAACAGATACCTAAACAAAACATACATAATCCTCAAATTGTCAATACTTTCGCGTTACTTTGAGCAATTTTTGTTCTTTCAAAATGCGTTTTACGAATAATTAAGCTGTTGATATGCTTGCGGTTTATTTTGAATGTCTTCAGAATGCCGCAGTAGCTAAAAGAGTTTACGCGGCTCGATATCCAAATCGGCGTCCTTGCAATGTAAGAGTTTTTTCCCGATTAGTAGCGAGCTTACGAGCCACTGGTAGCTTTTGGCCTACGTTTCAATGGCAAAGAATTGGAAGAACACAAGGAAATATTAACCGTGTATTGGGCTATATTGAAGGAAATCCTCATGTTAGCACAAGAGCATTATCCGCTGAGTTGGGCATATCACGGACAACGGTTCAAAATATTTTGAAGGATCATAGGTAAGTTCTAATGGCCATCAAAATATATAGGTCGTTTTGCATCAGGCCTTGAAAGAGGAAGATTTTGATCGAAGGTAAGACTATTGCCATTGGATGTTAGTCATGATACGCGAAAATAGAGAATTTTTATTTAAAATTCTTTGGACCGATGAAGCCACCTTCAGTAGTGACGGGAGAGTCAATCTGCACAACATGCATTATTGGTCTGCAGAAAATCCTCATTGGTTGCGTGAAGTTCAGCGCCAAGGACGTTGGAGTTTAAATGTATAGTGTGTGGGAGGCAGAATTATTGAGCCATATTTTTTCGAGCCACTCCTAAATTGCAATCGATTACTGTTGTTGTTGGAAGATGTGCCTCTGGAAACAAGGCAAAAATTGTTTTTGCAGTTGGATAGTTGCCCAGCAAATTTTGCTATTAACGTGCGAGAGCATATTAATGCAGTATTTCAACAACGGTGGATTGGAAGAGGAAGTCTGTTTCTATGGCCTCCGCGATCGCCAGACTGAACTTGCCTCGATTTTTATTTATAGGGGCGCTTAAAGGACATCGTGTTTCGTACCCAACTTACTACTAGAGAAGATATGAAAAACCGGATTCGTAACGCAATACATAACATACCGAGAGCCGAAATTGAAGATGCAGTTTTGTGAGAGGCTTCAGCAATGCATAGAGAGTGATGGTCAGCATTTCGAACATTTACGGCGGCATTAAAAACCTTCCTCCTTTAAATTGGTCCTCTTTGGGGCCACAACTTACATAATAGAAACAATTCCAGAAAAATATAAAGGATTTTCGTATAAAGTTTTCTTTGGCGGATATTTTAGGTTAGGAACAAAATATCGAGATGCGGTTTTCGCGAGCTTGTTTAGGCATCATTTAGCTACTTGTTCATGAAAAAAAGTCATACCAATGCATTTAATTTTTTTGCGAAAATTAACCGTTTCTGTCGGAATGTCGAACAAAGCCCTCTAGCGACGACATGTGAAACTAACAAAATTTCAATTATTTTAACATTTGTAGACCAAGAAAAGCTCTTTTCAACGCGCCCAAGTTTGTTAAAATCGGATTAGCCGTTTCGAAGATACGGGGGGTGATATAAGGAAACCTTTGAATACCCCCCCCACCACTTTATTTTTACAGATACGTCAAAAAGTGCCAAACAAAAAAAGTTCAGATTACCCTCGACTTCAAAGATCTTTTATTTTTTTATTAGGTTAATATAGCAGAATTCACAGAAACATCACTTTTTTAGATTCAAGATTGCAGTTACGCCCCCTAGCGGCCATTTTAGAAACTTGAAAATATTTTCCAAGTTTTTGTATTGGCCACCCTGTACAATGTGTTTTTCTACACAAAATTGTTTTGCAAAATTATGTATTTACGATATATATTCATAAAATGTTACTAAAATTTTATGATTTTGATTTTATATAATAGCGTTTATAAACATTTTTGATGAACTTAATTTGTTTCAATTATTACGAGCCTAGTCCTAACTCTATAAGTAAAGAAATTATTCTTGTAAAATGTGTTAAACCTATTTTATCAGTTAATGCAGTACATTGAAAGAATCGACGCCATATTAAATCACATTAGTAATTTAATGTTTTGGTCAACGCGTTTCACTGGTTGCATAAATGATCGCGTTCCCCCCTTCCGTCTGTGTTTCCAATTTACACGCCTATAAACTATGGGCGTCCCCTCTCGTCCATACGTTCTTACTCTATGTATTGAAAGGCATAGAGAAATAATTATGTAAAAGAAATTGTGGAATTATATATGGAACATTAGTGTTATTAAATATGGGATTCCCCCAAGTAACGTTAAAGAATATAAATTGAATGGTTCGTAAACTTACTTTGAAGAATTTTCGATTAAATTTAATAAACGAAATTCGAGTAAATTGAAAAAATATTTATTTGTATTTCCAGCTGTACAAGTTTACTAAATGTCATAATTTTAAAAGCTTTTAAGAATGATATTTAATATCGAACCGGTCGAGCTATAATAGACCTATTAAATAGCTTTCAATTGAATAGAATTTCTTTTAATTTATTATAATAATTATATAAATTACATATCACAATAACATTACAAATACCAGCAATTCTTTGAGGATGCATTTAAAGTTTGTAAATTTAATTACAATCACAAAACGGAGAGTGGATGTGTGAACGTTTATATTTTAAGGGTAGAGAACTCGCTCGGCTGAAGTGTTCCTGGACAAGTTTGATAATATAATAAGGGACTGAAAGCACTTTTTTATTTAATAAAAATGGACAAATACCGTGGTTTTGTGATGGGGATGAAGTCTCTAGCATTCTATTTTCAGTACGACTAAATTATTACTGAACAAAAACAAATTAATCTGTTATATTTTTTTTTAATTAGTTGGTTAGACGTCACTGTGTACTTTAAAAATATTTTCTCTATTATTATATTTAGAACCGATTAGTCAACTTTTAGCTTTTAATTCTGTTGCAGAATTGGATTAAAACGCTAAATTTTCGTTCTTAATCAACTGTGATTAATGATCATTTAATGAAATGAAAAAAGGACTAATTGATGACAAATTAAAAAAGAATTTACTTACTCTCAAGCATTCTTTATACAATTTTAACTGATATAAAACAGCTGATCGATTCCCAAAGGCTAATGCTAACTCCTCGCTATCCTTTTGAGCGTAAGCAATGCTTTCTGTATATTTAATTAAAGCTAAACCGTCTTTTTTCTGTTTAAAAAGATTATTTCCGGCCTCCCGTAAATCTGCTGCCATCTTGTTGTCCTTAGCTCGTTTACAATATGGTAGCGGTAACAGTCTGTAGCATTCTAACTGTTTATAAGCAAAATCGACTTTCTCCTCATTCCTTTTGAGCTTCGCAAACTCATCGTCATCCGATTTTGTTAGGTGGCAGCACAACTGCTTATAGATGTCACTAAGTGTTTTTGATTGTATATTAGCTTCACACATTTTACATGTAGTTAGATTAGATATAACACGAGTTTAGAAATGTCTAATTACGTTTCACCGTTCCTTGTTTTAAATTTAGGTTCCGAAATGGTTTTTGTAATAGCACAACGTTTACAAGCACACGATGTACAACACGATAGATCTTCAATAGGTATGATATATTTTTAGAATACAGATTAACGATTGCTTTCACTGTTATTTTTGTTGCTTTTTGTAGACACGGCGCCAAATTTGAATAGAGAGGAGTTTATGCACTTTGCTTTGCACTGAGACACCGCTTTTATACAGGTATTCACTATTTTATATATGTATTGTTAAAAGTTTATTTTCAAGTTTACAAATCGGCGTCAGCTGATTGATGCCTTTATAGGTCAAGCTTTATTTTGATGTGGGTTTGTAGCAAGTTTGATAGGAAACTATTGGCCGTTATCTAATCTTTTATACGTTACACTTTGTTTTTTATTCATATAGTTTGCTTGCAATCTTTATAAACTGATGTACACATTTAATAATTGTCCATAACCGTTCATAACAGTTCTAGTAAAAAATATTCGGCAGGTAACTAACGTTTTCATGAAGGGCCTGTATAAATGTTGTTACAATTTGCACAAGAAGTAGTACGATATGTACAGTTACCTATTAACTTATTCATTGATCTGCTTAATGAAACCAATTTAAATGTTAAGATTATTTGTTCATGGGTGGAATTGTGAATTTTTTAGAATTAGATTCAAACGATTATTATTATTAAAGCTTTGAATGAAAATATTAATAAACATTCGAAACTTAAAATGGCGATGGTAAATATTCTAACCAAAATTACTAATTTTGTGTAATTAATTATTTTTTTTTATTTTTGCACATAATTACATGTAGATCCGAATGAAAATTAAATTTAACTTATTTAAATTTTTGAAAATAATCTTATAACACAAAATTACAAGAATTCGTGGAAAAAACCGAAAATAATGGTTAATGGTTATCCAGCTAGGACTCCTGGTGATGCCCCGGTTCAGGTTGTCCCGACGATGAACAGTCGCTTACCGATTTTCCAGCGAAATTGCTAGTAACAGTAAGGCTATACCAATATGATTAAATAATTGATTTTTTTTTCACCTGGCAATTTCAGCAAAATACACCTTTTTCCTATTCTTTATTAATAGGAGATTCAAACTTTGTTAACTAAATTTTATTTATACTGTAAATAAATTTAAAAAAAAAAACAGTGTTTTAAATTCATTTTTAAATGTTCTTCGATATTTAAAAGACTGCTTTTTTGTATTTATAAAAAAATAGCCATAGCCTCGAAGCTTAAACACCTTAAAATGTCATAAAAGAATTTGTAATCAACGAAAGTTCTCATTTACACACAAAATAATTACTATATCCATACTTTATAACAAATTTAAGATACACATTTAGATCACTCAACTAAAACATAACGTTCTTATGTATGCGCAGGTAGTCTTTCATTAGCAAATACATAGGAAGAAGCATTTATCAGAGGCAAATCGGCTTTTTAAGACTTATTCATACTTCCTTTTATAATAAATTAGCAGTACCCGGCGAGCTTTGCTGCGTTCAAACATAAAATACATTCTCCCTTTCCCTTTCATGGCGATAGGTACCTAGAAGACCGATATTTCAAATTTTTATGCCAGAAACCTACGCGGGAGTGTACTCAACAACTTTCATGACGATTGGATGAATATTGTATTATACATATAGCCCCCCCCCCCTGGGGGTCCGATATTTAAAATTTTTAACATCAAAAACCTTCGTGGGAGTGTACTTTTCCAAAGTTTCATGGCGATCGCATGAATGGTGTAGTATGCACATGAGCGCCCCTGAGGGGCCGTTATTTAAAAATTTCTTATGCCAAAAACCTTCGCGGGAGTGTACTCAACGACTTCCTAAGGTTTTATGGCGATCGGATTAATGGTGTAGTATGCACATGAGCGGCCAGAAACCCTGCCGGGAGTGTACTCAACATCTTTTTATAGTGACCTGTAGAATGGTGTAGTAATCATATGAGGCCCCATCTGGGAGGCCTATATTTAAAATTTGTATGCCCATATACCTCACGCGAGTGTGTGTGTGTGTG
>JARFJB010001166.1:7472500-7477500 GCA_036346205.1 Vesta saturnalis
GTACTGGAAGTATTGCCTGAAGATCTTTTTTTGAGAAGAGACTTTTGCTAATTATTACCAGAAAGAATGAGACAGAACTCTGATTTTTTACAAAATATCTTTTCACCGATGAATCAACTTTTACTAAGCAAAGTATGTTTAATAGTCATAGCAGTCACTTCTGGGTAGAAGAAAATCCCAAGGTTGAACGTATAACGCATTATCAACATAATTTAAGTTGAATGTATGGGCTGCTTCAATAGGCAACCGCCTCATTGCATACCACATTTTTTATGGAAATTTAAATGGTGATGTTTACTATGAATTTTTGGATAATCGTTTATTACCGCTATTAGAAGATTTGCCTCTTGATCTACGAAGTAATATGGTTTTTATGCATGATGGTTCTCCATCTCATTTCCGTAGACAAGTTAGAAGATGGTTAAACGAACATTTTCCAAATCGTTGGATTGGTCGAGGTGCTGATGGTCCTATCCACTGGCCACCAAGGTCCCTTGACCTAAATGCCTTTGATTTTGATGTGTGGAGTTTAGTTAAAGAAAAAGTATATTCAAGCGAAATAAATTCCATTGAAAAACTTCAAGCGATAGTTGAAAATAGTTTAAGCATGTTAATTCAAGAACCACGGCCACTCCAAAGGATTACGTTTTCATTAGAAAAACGTTTACGATTATGTATTCGTGAGAATGGTGGGCATTTCGAACATTTAATGTAAAAACCCGTACCTACTTATTCAATTTTTTTTCTGTTTGTTATGTGCTATTCATTGTTTTTTTTAATTGTTTCCTTTGTCTGTTCTGTGTTAATGTCATACAATTAAAACCTTTTTAGGTTCTAAATAATTTACAATATTTTTACCTCATAGTTGTTTCTGAAACAATCATTGTTCCCTGAGGTAGTACGTTCTCGTGCATGATAATTATTGTTTCATTTTAAAATAATTTATTAATTCGTTCAGCATTACTTGCTAAAATTCAAATAGCTCCAAAACCAGTAATTTTTTGACTTTCAACAAGAGTATCTTTTTTTGTGGCAAATTGTTTAAAAAATAGTGTTTTTGTCCAAAAAATTAAAAATATCCCCATAACAAAACGTTTCGGGATAGAATAACTGCTCCTCCCCTTTAGCGACGTTCCTACACAAAATATTAAAAAAATCAAAGGTATTTGTGGTCTAAATTTCATTTAGGTATCTTAAACCGTTTCAGAGATAGCAAAAAAAAGGATTTTTGGGCCACTTTTACAGAGCCGTATCTTCTTAAGGAGGCATCTTCGGGCACCTTTATTAATCAAACTAACGTTACTTTTTAATATTCTATTTACTCTAGAAATTAGCGGAACGTTTTTTGAAACACCCTGTATTTTTATTATATGTGAAAGCGGTTGCAAAACATTACTTCAGAAAGAAATATTTTGGGTCAGAAATACGTAAAATAAAATAATATTTAAAACACATGTGTGAGATTGCTAAAAACACAAGGTGTTTAAATATCAGTCATACCCCAACTATAAACTAGAACTAAATTTATAAGTGCTGCGATTTGTTAATTGCTTTTTTTTATACAATTTTTGACTGCAGGTTAAGTAATTACTAAAAATTTGTTTATAGAAGCGGGCAGCTTACGATTTTTTTTGTAAAATTAGCATTTATCTGTCTATTAACCTGTAAGTGACAGGAAGGTCTATTGTTTTTGTTTTTGCAGTGTTGTGTATTCTCATTAAGAGTGTATTACAAGGGAGATTGTATGATTCTTAAAAAATTCCTTTCATCTCTGTTAAGTTCCACTTTGTTAGTTGGAAGGGCGTGTGTTGTTGCACACCAAATATTTTATATACGTAAATTATGAATGGAATATATAAATATCTTAAGTTCGACAGATTTAGATTATTGATATACTGTTTTAAAGGTCCTAATGTTTTATTTCATTTGTTACTCTTGACGATATTAACTTAGCGAAAATTGAAGTCATGTTTTCGGACATATTAATGAAAATTGTTTATGTAAATGCCATGGCAATTCAGTAATCCAATAACAAATTGGAAACTATTTTTTTGGGCAATCTAAAAAAACAATTGGATCGATCTTTGACGTAACAATAACGTCAGAAATGAAATACAAGAAGGAATAACGTCAAGATATTTTTTCTAGGATGACTAAACAAACGCTGCGGTTAGACTTTTTTTTTAAACGTTTTATACGTTTAAGAATATATGGGAACTATTAATCACTTGACTGCCATTATAACTGACATCAAGACTTTCTACTAATATTGATCCAAACGGTAATTGGATATTTATAGTTATGAAGTCTTAATGGGACAACTAGCCAATCTTTCAATTTAAAATTAATCGTGCACTTTGTAAGTAAAGAACTATGATTAGAATTTAATTTTGAGGAACACAATTAGTCCAATAGGTAACTATTTAGTAAAAGACCATATTTCATATTTATTACAAAGTTAAGGAGTTGCATTTAACGAGTAGATAAAGAAGTGTTTGTTTCGTCAAGATGCATTTAAGCTTATATCCCAAACAAGACAATTTCAATTCAAATTTGAAATAATCGCTATGGTTTATTGCGACACAAAATGAATAATATCCTGTGTAGTAGCTCATCTTTAGTTCTGTTCCGGCCTGTACACCAATTTAAAACTACGCAAGAGCACATTATGCAATGAAGCTGACCTTCAAAACGTGGCTAAATTTAATTAGTGTGTATGTTTCGATAGGGTGTAGTTCGGTAGTTTACCAATCCATAATCCTGCCTAAACTGTACGTTACGTTTCGTAACGATTTTTTTGTTTTTGGACGTGGGTTATTCTAATGTAAGAGTATGTTTTTTGTTTTTTTCATTTATTCAACCAACTTTCTTGACTGAATGTATGCTCAGCACTGGTTTAGAGCCATTTTATTTCGCAAGCTTTGATTTCAACCCGTGCTTTAGACAGTACGTTTCTTGTATTGCTGGCTGCCTAAGTTTGATACCTGGAGAATTTCCATTATGTGGTTTTAATGACTTCATATATCACCATTTTATCCATAAGAAAAATAATCCTTGTGACAGATACCGAGAATGTCAGTCGACTTTTTTCCCTAATAAAAACGCCTAGCTCACGTCTATTTTTCTTGTCCTCGTTAACTTTTCAAGGTCCAGGCAGAACATTTAATTTAATATAGCGGAATAAACTACAGAATCGTACTTCTCATATGGTTCCGTAGGCCAATCGCCTACAACACAATTTTTTGTTATATACCGACAACGCTGTACCTTCTATGTTTTTTCGGTTGTCTCTTTAAACGGATAGTGATCAGATTAAGTCGTTTAAGCATAGAGTGAGTGGCTAGTTTCACACATCGCTGCAATTCTTTGCCAATATTCCCTACATTAAGATATTTATGAGTGTGTCTGTATGCGTTTCATCGCGCATGTGCTCGTATTCGCGTTTACAATCAAGTTTGTGTATGTGTATGTGTGTATGTCTGTGTGTGTGTGTGTGTGTGTCTGTGTGTGTGTGTGTGTGTGTGTGTTGTGTGTGTGTGTGTTGTGTGTGTGTCTGTGTGTGTTGTGTGTGTGTGTGTGTGTGTGTGTCTGTGTGTGTGTGTGTGTGTGTAAGTGTGTGTCAGTGCGCGCGTTTACGGTTAAGTTTGTGTGTGGGTGTATGCATTTTCATTTTAGAGTCCCTTAGTAGAGTTGTTTAGTACATTTCTCATTATTATTCAGAAATGCGTATGTGTATGTGTGTGTGTGTGTCTGTTTGCTTGACAGTGCTTTCACCTTAAAGTCCCGTATTAGAGTTACCATTATCATTCAAAAACGCGTATGAGAGCGTATGCGAGCGGGTGTGTGTATGTGAGTGTGTGTGTCTGTGTGTGTGTGCACGTGTGCATATGTCTGAGTGTGGGTGCGCGTGGATTTGTGTTTATGTTCACTGCTAGAGTTGTGTGTGTGTGCCCGTGTGTGTTAGGCAATAGTTGCACCTCAGTCCCTTAGTCGAGTTGTCACTAACATGGAGGAACGTGTGTCTGTGTGTGTTTATGATCGTGTGTTTGTGAGTGTATTTGTGTGTCGTGTGTGTGTTTGTATGTTGTGTGTTGTTCATATTCGCGTTTACAGTTGTTTGTGTGTGTGCGTGTGTGTGTGTGTGTGTGTGTGTTTGACAGTACTTACACCTTAGAGTACCGTATTAGAGTTGTCATCATTTAGAAACGTAAGAGTGTGTGTGTGTGTTAGGTATCAGTTGCACCATAGTCTCTTAGTAGTGTATGCCACTACCATTCATAAACGTGTATGTCTGTATACATGTTTGTGTGTGTGTGTGTAGCGGGATGGTTTGTGTTGGGTGTATGTTTGTGAATGTATCAGCGCGCCTGTGTTTTATACTCACGTTTGAGAATAAGATAAGTGTGTGTGTGCCCGATCATGGTTAAATGTACATATATATATATATATATATATATATATATATATATATATATATATATATATATATATACATATATTTATGTGTGCGTATGTCAGTGCGCGCGTTTACGGTTAAGCTTGTGTGTGGGTGTATGCATTTTCATTTTAGAGTACTTTAGTAGAGTTGTGTACTAAATTTCTTATCATTCAGAAATGCGTATGTGTATGTTCGAGTGTGTTTGCTTGACAGTGCTTTCGCCTTAAAGTCCCGTGCTAGAGTTGCCATTATCATTCAAAAACGTGTATGTGTGCGTATGTGGGCGCGCATGTGTGTATTTGAGTGTGTGTGTGCGCACGTGTGGATATGTCTGAGTGTGGTTGCGCGTGGATTTGTGTTTATGTTCCCTGCTGGAGTTTTGTGTGTGTGTTAGGCAACAGTTGCACCTCAGTCCCTTAGTCGAGTTGTCACTATCATACAGAAACGTGTATGTCTGTGTGTGTTTGTGTTCGTGTGTTTGTGAGTGTATGTGTGTGTCTGTGTGTGTGTGTGTGTGTCTTTGTGTGTTTTGTGTTATGTGTTGTTCATATTCGCGTTTGCA
>JARFJB010001166.1:7480000-7542500 GCA_036346205.1 Vesta saturnalis
CAAGGGTGCCTAAAGCATATATCTAAAGCTTTCGAGCATTTACATTTTTAGACATAATTACAATTCTATAGTCGTGCAATAAAAGTCACTTCAAGTATAGGCCCAATTGCACTTAATAGGTGTATCGACAGCAATCAGTTCTGAGCCAAATTGAGACCTATTTTCGAAAAAATTAGTATTTCGACAAATTTTATTTCCAAAGTTGTCTCGATGGGTAACAAATCAGCCTTCAAAGATGGTAGATTTTATGTATATATCAAAATACTGTCTGGCTTAAGATAAGAATTGTAATACGCTTTTCTACGAGATGTCTATTCTAGAGCACTTTTCATGATAAATGGTTTTTGTTCGGTAATGAATAAGACCTAGAAAAAGTACCTCAGACTTTCTGATTACATTTCGTAAATATATGGGGCAATATTAACTGTAGAGGAAAGAGTGTAAAGGTGCTTTTTTGAAACTAGGAAAATTTAATTACAGTACTTATCCTTTGGGTATTAAATATTGTATTTTTTATCGTCTTTACAAATTTAAGGTTACGATAACAATTGCAGTTATCGCCCTCAATAAATAAAATTAAGTGAGATATCAAAATAAATTTATGAAATGCGAAAACGCAAATATAGATCTGCTAGTATGTAATATAATAATAAAAAGGTTTCATAAACGTATTAGAAGCAAACTGTGGGACCTAATTTTAGTAAAGAATTGGTAAAGGCTAATAAATAAAGCCTAGAATATTACTTTAATTAGATATTTACATATTAATGCTCAGTAAGCGTTGCTCCAGAAAAAATTGTAGAAGTAATGTACAAAGTCGTTCTGAGCGACGGATTGATGGAGATAAACGATAGTTTGGGAATCTACAACAGGTAAAATACATTATAACCGAAATTTTTGTGACCAATGAGTTCGTACTAAGGTTTCCGCGACTCCTAATGAGGGCTGATTATTTGCAGGTGATGAAATGTAGTTCATTGGATTTTGTGATTTGAAACTGTAAATAAGTCGTGGAGTTTGCACTATGCCTTTAAAACAAAGCGCAGGTTCAGACGTCGGACTGCCAGAGCAGAACCTATACCGAAGAAAATCCAAACAGTGATGATCTCGGCTTCTTCGGATTATAAAAAATATAAAAAATTCAATAGAAATACCGGGTGAGCGAAGAAAAAAATTAGCTTTAACCAGAACAACTTACCATGCCACAATTTACTTATGGCATGCAAATACCTATTTTAAGAAGTTGGTCGTTAATATAACATGATTGGACCAAATGATGGGTTGGAAAAAACGTAGTTGTTTATGTTATATTCTTTTGGTTACTTATTAACCAGATTTATTGATTTATATTTTTTAGTAAAATAATTGAATATCTCAAGCAGGAAAAACTTGACCTTATAAATCTACGCTTGAAATAGAATTTGGCATACTTTAATGAGTTGTACGTTACAAGAAATTAAAGAAAAGCGTATTTATTATTGTTTCACAAATAAAACTGAATATATTGTAATTGATTTCAAATTGATTAGTGTAAAGCAATAAATACAACTGCATAAGCCAGAATGTGAGTAATTCAAAAACACACCTATGTTGCGGATGAAAATGGCAGCACGATTGGTGTAACAGTTAAGTGAAGGATACCGATAGGTCAATGGTCGTGGGTGGATATGGGGTTGTTTCGCATAGATGGTGATTAGAATAACATAAATCAAACAAGGGAAAGACATAAATCAAAGGGCGCCGGTTTGTTTATAACCGAAAATATTGGTATAATTAGCACAAATAAATGCTGGTACTCCACAGCAATGTTCAAAGGAAACAAAAACTTGCTTACCTTTTGCAAAATTCATCCAGGTAAATCAGCAGTAGGACTGGTGCTATCTATAAAATCTTCAAAATGTCCAAGACCAATTGTAAAGGCCATCAATCTCAATTACTCAAACTTCACTTCACGTTAACGTTGAATGAATTTTTATATTCAAAAACCTTCTTCATAAAAAAGACCGTAAAATGTAATCAAATAAGCAATACTAAAATCTTTTGTCAAAATGATAATCAACAAAAAACCGTTGTCACTGCAAGGCCGTATAATTCAGAATATTGCAGAAAAACAAGAATAACTGGTCGGCACGGTAATCAATTAGTCAATTTAAAACGTAAAATACGTCATAACATAAACCAACACAATCAAATCTTAACAAACCCTAAAATTTAATACTCGCCAAAATTATACCCAATTGAAAAAAAATACACAACAAAGAAATAAACTGCTTACCTTTAACACCGATCGTTGTAGTCGACAGCTGATAGGTCAACAAACTCGTTACCATTTATCTATATGCATTACGTTAAACCTTAATGAAAATTCAAGAGATTACTTTAAAAACTTGTATAACTTCAATAAAATTGAGTACACTCTAAATGAACGATAAATGGATGTTGTCGCTGTAGAATTATTTAACTCGAAATTTCTCATAAAACAATTCAACCAGTAGAAATCTTAAATGTGAATCAAAATATCTAATCTTTTAACTTCTAGTTTATGACAGACAATCGCAGTAACGAGGCGAAGTCACAATAGATTCATATCTATTAATAACACAGTTGTAATCATTAACATTGGTCCTATATTAATACATATGTGCATCTAAAAATTTTAGTACAGGTAGTACAACACAAACATCAAATTCTGCAGTTCACGTCAAGAAAAAATCTACATTAATAGAGTTCTGTTGACGCTTGCAAGGCCATATCTTCCCCAAGTTCAGTTACTTCATATTCTAAATACTATATTTTATTACACATCACGGAAATAACAAAGATATCGGAAATATCAATTTTGACAAATCTTCGTGAAATAAACTTTCAATGCCCAAAATTGAACAATCAAGTTAGGAAATTAACAAAGGAAATCGGGTGGATGAACACGCATATTTTTAAAATGGCCTGAAGGGCATTTATACAAAAGTTTACAAGAAAGCAAGCGTTGTCATCCCCCGTGTAGACAATAAAAAATCACACACACTTTATTGATATTATCAGTCGAATAAAATTTAAGATTTTACCTTAATTGACACTACGATCGACAATAAACTGCATAGAATACTCTTCTTCTTGTGGACTACAATAAATTAGGTCGCGCAACTGGTCCACCAGTGTAATCCTCCCCTTATTTCCTTTACATTATCTAATTTGAATTCGTGTCAAATGTAAACCCACGACGTTAGGGTCAATTTGTAACTATTGTCTAATCAAATCGAGACAGTGTCAGATGTAAACTTACTCACTTTATTTATTTAGGGCGTCAAGTGTAGGGGCGGCTTTTACTATAAATTGTAGCGTGTACAATTGCTTCGGACTAACTACAATCGAAGAAAGGTCGTGATCGAGATTTGATTGACTGAAATATTTCAACAAACAACTAAATTTATTCCCTATTATTTACAACTCTAAATATTTTACTTATTCTAAATTTATTTCAACTTAACCTAAGGAAAACATGTAACAAAATAATTATCTACAAAATACAAACAGGCATGGGTTGATCCTTCAGGTCTGGCACGATATTTCAATCCCAACACGTTGATGGTCTCGGACGTACAATAGTTAAAAAACCAATACAGTATCGACTTTTGTAATAATTCATTTGCAAATCAATTTCTTATTGATAATTTTCCATTATAATTAAATATGATTTTATCTTAAAGAGAATAAAATCAATATTCTTAAGTTTTAACTATTTATGTCTATAAAAACTTTATATTTATATACGAATTCGAGAAATAAATGGTATGAGAGTTTAAAGGGGATGAGCGCTTTATTTTAATGTCGGTTAAAATAGTACGTTGACCTGCGGTTTCAAAGAATAACTAACAGGATAGTTGCCTATTTCTTTGCAACGAAGACGTATTTTCTTTTAAATCGTTTCGGGAAAATCGTATTTTATGTACAGGACGTAGTTTAAGAATAATGATTAAGAAAAACCACAATCCTTTTTTATGTGAACTTTGATCTTACAAGTGATCTGTTTTCGGACAAATAGATTCACCGGAGGATTATCCAAATTGAATCGGGTTAGGATTTAACTTCTGGAGATTATATCGGTACGATCTGTTGTCTATAATATGCCAATTTCTTAACTCGGTCGTGTTTATGATAGGTGTATGTGTTTGTTTCTGGTTTAACCTCCCCAACGGGCGGTGGCACCTCGGGTTAATTAACAGGATAGCTCGATCTCTACATGCCTACGCCTTAGAGACGGGCTTGGTAAACGAATCACCTACAAAGGCATACGCCTTAGGGGATAAGCCTTTTCGACAGATCTCAATACCTTACGGGAATCACTCCCAAAAGTAAAGAGGGGCTCGTGTATTTATATGTGTGTATACGCGGGCTAACGCATCAGGGACGGTGTGTGTGTAATTAGGTGTTGTGATGTTTTATAGATATACAAGATCGTTCTATAATTCCAGCAAGGACAGAAAGGAAATCTATCACTGCAAGCGATATTATAATTAATGTAAGCTCTAAGCCTTACACCAAGTGGGTCTTAAACTGATGAAGCGGGCGCGGTTACCCAGGCCGGTGGGCTTAGGAAGACGCAACAGCAGGAACTAACTAGGTAATGATGGACTCGCAGGCAACTAACTGAAGAGCTCGCTAAAGAGCGGGCAGGAACTTACGGAAGAGCTCGCCAAAGCGCAGGCAGGAACTAACTAATTTCGCATCTCGCTACCGTTTATATATAATCCGCGGTTCTGTGTGATTGGATTATTAATTATGACTATTCGCGATCTAACGTGATGGTTGCAAATAGTAATGATACTTTGGTGTGCACAGAAATCGTCACGATTTCTTTACTAAGGAAGAAGGGATAAAAAACTTAATTTTTAAAATGCATAGCAGCTTCTATAAAACATGCAATTTATGCAATTTGTGAATTTACGTAATGATTTTTCTGGATCTTTACATCAGGTGCTAAATTGATAGGGCTCCTCTGATTTTCTATGACAACGCTCTCCAAATAATATCTCACAAACTTCCTATTTATAATTACTCGAAATAAATTACGACAGTTAATTCAACCAAAAGCACACAAGTAACTAATTTTTCATCTGATTTAATGTAAATGCACACCTATTTACCCGTACTTGCTAGTATCGATTTATGTACAAAGCGTTCTTTAACGTTAATCTATTTACTCTAAACTTCATTAAACGATAAAGTTATTTACAGCGCGATACTTTACTCGACAAGCGTCGGCGGGATGCCCGAAATGTCACCAACTTCCAAAGGCACCTCGTGTAATGTGATGGGTCTATGATAACGAAACTCTACGATAATGAACCTTAAAATAACCTATATAAAACTCAAACTCTTTATACTTAATATAATTTTACATGATGCAATTTCAAATACATTTAACAAAATTCACCAAAATTTCAAATCACAAGAACACAAAAACTAATCTATACCTCTTTCACTAAAATAAGCACATTCACGTGCGAACATAAATTGTAATTTTACTACAGACTTTGCTTTATTAAAGGCAACGAAACTAAAAAAAATACATACCGGGCCCTCGCAGAATTTGAATTCTAAATGTTAATTTATAATAAAAGTCCATCTATCTTCAAATACGTCAAAATGAGTGACTAAATAAAATCTTCCAAAATTTATATTATTTTAATTTTAAGTACATCGAAAAGAAAAGAAAAATACTGCTAAACAATTTCAGTTCTCAATTTATTAATTCACACGTGGAAACGAAACATTTTAAATCGTTTGACTTTAAACCCAAAAAAAATTATCTGCAGTACTCCACTCAAAATTCTCACAACCGGTGACAAAATAATGAATCTGCAATTCTTTCTTCAAAAAACGAATCTCCGATGTAAACAAAAACTGTTAGTCTCGTCAAGTAACTTTAATTAATTCTTTTAATTTAAATCGAGTTCAGGCGTTCTTTTATTAGCTAAAAACCCGGTTTTACTATTAATACAAATATACTATTTATTTATACGTAACTCCACGTTATATACCACAAAATACTTTAGCAAATTTTATACGAAAGCAATGTATTGTCTATTACTAAACAGTTGTGGGTACACTATAGGTAATGATTACAACCGTTCAGTGTGAGATCTTCCATAAACAAAATACCAAACCCGGCACATATGCCAAAACGCTTAAATCGTACAGCATCCAAGAAATAGGAAAGCATTAAAAATCAACACTTCCCTTCTAAATGGAAATCAGAATGCTGCTAATAATCGAATAAACACCTACCCAAAAATCCGAGGTGATCGAATTCTATCTATAATCCACAATTAGTGAAAGGGATATCTTCAGATAATCACTGGGTGAATCGCCGGTATAATGCGCGCACTGTCTATATCACAGCCCCCAATCTCTCTCAGCCAACTCTCACATCTGCCTCTTACTGATGGACTCAAAGAACCCAAAAGAAAAATCCTTCCTCCCCTAGATCACGTCATATTCCACTACTATTAAAAAATGTGTCATACAAAAATCCAAACTGGACATTTTTCACGAGAAAATATACTTCAGCCGCACGTGCCATGTAAACCCTGATAACTAGAATTGAGATAACAAACGACCTCTTCTTTATTGACTAGATGTCTTTAACTCTTACAAAGCAATTCCCCAATAAGAAAAACATGTAGTATTACGTTTCTTCAAACACAAAAATATAACAATTTTCTCAGAGCGATCCATTTCCTTTAGTGAAATTAGGATAACAAAATAAAATAGTATTCATAGAAAGCTGGCATTATTCAAAACTCTACTTACGATATCTAAATATATTAAAATTAAAGAAAAATCTGAACCAAATTCACCACATGTGACAACTAGTGTCATCTCATAACGCAGAACGAGTCTTAGTATCGCGATGCACGTAAGATGTTCTTTTTTGCCTCTTTTACTCATACACTATGACACGGTCTTGAAAAGGTAAATTGATTGTATAATAGAAATAAAATTAGTAAAGAAAGATTATTTGTGGATTCCTTCATGCATTATAAACAAGTAATGTAAGGATAATAGAAAAAACTCTGGGAAAAGCTTTTAGAAGTGTATATTCTTTTATGTATATAAATTTTTTATTCAAAACCGAACTACATTTATCGATCCTATATAATCATAACCTTTACTCAGTTGTACATAATGTCAAAGTTTGAACATACATGTAATAACCTTACATTTATGGAACGGTGCATTGTGAATTAATTCAAACTTGTAAACATCAATAGTGGTAAATATCACCTGTAAAGGCTATCTCCTTTAATGCTAAAAATAGATATTTCACATTTGCGTGTCATTTTCATTATAACTATTAATAGAAATGTATTTTCATTTTAGGCAAGGTATGTATTAACGGTTAATCAATGCTACTATTAATTTTCAATTTTACGCTAAATTGTTAAAATTTTCCAATTGGAAAATTAAACGGTACGGTGTAGATTGGAATCTGACGAAAGTTCACACATTTTTTACTACCACCTTTATGAAACTCCTTATTTTATCTAAAGCAGATTTTTTACATGAAGAGTTTTGTAGTGAATTATCCATCATTCACAGTACTAACACGGATGTATATTTACATAGTGGTAGTAGTCGCACTATGATCAGTTTAGAAATTAATTTCATCACAGTTGAGCCTGCTAATGTCTTAATTATAAAGATTTGACGTTAATCTGTTCAAAGCAATGTGTGAAACAGTAAATTTGTAATGCGTGTTGAATAGTAAATGGTGCTGAACAAGCCAAGTTTATCTTAACGAACTAAAGCACTCAGGAACACTTAGGTGGATGGATAGGCGAATATTGAGTTGCCAACAGATGGCTATGAACGGCTACCTTCAATATTTTCATATCGTAAGTGAAAGGAAAACTGGAACTACCAAGTTCATTCCAGAGATTAGAAGTCTTGTCGAAGAATGTGGATTGAGCCCATTTGGTGCGGCAAATCAATATTTGTACCAAACCAGATGAGGTCGAATTTGGGTCTTACATAGTAGAAAGAGTTGTCGGAAAGTAACATACTGCTTAGATCTATGCAAAAAGCCTGTTTTACGACCAATTAGTTTAATAGCTGACAGAAAATGGTCAGCGCATGATAGATTTGAAGATACAGTTATTTTCAACGTAGAAACGGGGTCGGAAAACTTTGAGCCAGTCATACTTACAACATAAAATGATTGATCTTTTTTGGCGGACATAAGCCAATACTGAGTTTTATTAGCATTAAATTTAACTTCCCCATTGAAGGATACGTTAAATGTATTTATTGATTGAAATGGCTATTTCAGTTTTAATATTTTAAGTTGTGATAGAAGGGGAATTACTATTAAGAGTAGATTGAGATGAATTACCATGAAGAGTGCTGTCGTCAGCAAAGCAATGGACGGGGTTAGTCGTTGAATAAATAAGATCATTTATGTATAGCCGAAAATGTGGAAATGTAACTGGTCCCTGTGACCCGCCTCCGTTAATGCCAGCTTCTTTTGAAAAGAAGCCATCAACTACGACATGTGTTCGTCATATCAAGCAAACTGGAAACCCAGTTGATGAGTGTATTAGTTAACCCAAAGGCGGTGAGTTTGGAAAGTAAAAGTCCTATATCTGTCTTATAAGATATTATGCGGGCCTTTTGGAACACTATTTAAAATTTCGAGTTTTCCCGCCATAATAAGCAACGGGGCGAAGACCCGAGAGCAAGTTCCCGAGCCCTATACCTGTCTTATGACATAGCAACTTTCAAATTTCAATTTTTCTCGCCATAGCAATTACAGGGACCTACTATTAAAAGTATACCCCTAGGTGGAGCCACGATCAACTTCTCTTACAGAAAACATTCATTAGTCATAGAAATACACGGCTAGATGACGCCACAAGTAAACAAACAAAACCAACCAATCAGAATATAGTGCCTTAGGCCCTCAACCAGAACACAGCCTGGAGACTGGGCGGGGTCTAAAGACCAATTAGAAACCAGGGGCGTGGCCTGCACTTAGGCCCTCCAATCAGGACTCGTGGCCTGGTGCAGTATGCTGGCGCACAACGAATCAGATGGAAGGGGCGTGTACACGTGGGGGAGCCAATCAGAAGACAGATCCTTAGGCATCCAACCACAGCACAGAGCCTGGAGGCTGGGCGGGTTCTAAGGACCGATCAGAAACCAGGGTGCGTGGCCTACCCTTCGACCCTCCAATCACACTTTCAATTGTGACATCATCAGATTAAAAGCAGTGGGGGAAATCCGGGTCCTTTCTACTCGTACCACTATATTAGGGAATTTCCTTGCAATGATATATCTAGTCTAATTTGTTTACCTTCCCACATACCGATATATTTTTACGTGGAAGTTTTTATACGCTGTTTAACGTTTTTTGGATGTATTTCTTTATCGATTAGCTCTACGCCTGCTCCTGTGATATGACAAACGTAAGTGCCATACCAGTAATATGCAAGTAAATTATATCACACTAAACGGAGCAATCTACATTTTCCCACAAGGCGACCAAACTGTGGAATGCACTACCCAGTTCCTGTTTTCCTCAAAACTTTGACTTAAGCAAATTTAAGGTAGCCGTTCATAAACATTTCTTCTTACGATATTCCTAAACCTTCCCAGTGTTCCTGAGTGCTTTAGCACATTAGGCAAATCTCAGCCTGTTCAGGAATACTATAAGTAAAAAAAAGGATGAATAACAGGCTAAATACACCGAGGCAACACTAAGGGAAAGTTCCCACGCCCCACATAAATGTTTCCACGATCTTTATAATCTTACAAGCAGTAAGCATTCTAGGCAGGACAAGTTTATGTCCATGGATAGTCATGCGAGAGCGTAAGGTTATTTCATACAGGTGAGAAACAGATTACTTTGCTTATGAGATGACCCCCACCACTTTGAGGTTAATAAGAACTGGTATATTTTTAGATTTCGTACCCCTAGATGTCGCTAAACTTTGAACTCTCCCAGCCAGGAGCTCGTTTTATTTCTAAGAATCCGTACGTGTGACCTACTTTGAAATTTCTTAAAGCTGGTCAGCGTCCAAGTATCAGCACCTATTTTGAGGGTAATGAACTTTTGCCCATCCCTCTCCTTTTGACCTACTTTGGGGCCAATAAATTTCTACGAAAAAACGACCGTGACCACCCCTCTCCTACTTCGCTCTCACACTTATTGAAATTCGCTATCTATCTGCCTCTCTCATACATGTAAATCTATATGTTCCAGAAGGGACATAGCTACACTAGTAGTAGTATTATAGCTATGTATTTCACCTAGAAAAAGATCAATGACCTCTCCTCTCTCCTTTTCACCTACTTTGGGGTCAATTAACTTTGACCTCTACCCTCTCCATTTAACCCAGAAAAAAGAGCGTGGCCATACCTCTCCTTTGATCTAGAAAAAAATGGTGGGGCCAACGCCTTTCCTAGAAATAAAGGATGTGGTCATCCCTTCTACTTTTGACCTAGAAAAGAACGGTGTGATTCCTCCCATCTTCCTACATTTTTCTCTCACGCTTATTGAAATTCCCTATATATTTGTTTCTCTCTTATATATGGAAATCCCTATGTGGGCTAGAACCGGTATAGCTATACTACTCTGATAAGTAGACATGGGAATATATGCAAACTGCATATTCTCTAGTTTATGCATATTTTAGGATACATTTAAAAATGTGCACGAATTGAAACGTTTACCGTTAATTGGCGCTAATTAATTAAAGCATATTTTGCATATTTGAGCAAATGTTGCATTTTATCGGGATTTTGTGCATATTATTGCATAAATCTGTAGGTTATACATTTCTTTAAATGTATCAAACTTAATGCAGTTCTTTTGGATTTCCCAAATGCGTAAAAGTAGGTGCAAGGCCGAAGATTACATGCCAGTTGGTCGACGGATTACGCTAATATTTTAAAACCTTCCTAATAAAGTTGTATCCGAAGTCGTAAATCACTCATAAACTTACTCTGTAAAGGATTACCTTAGCGAAATGCAATTTTGCTTGAGTAAATTCTTCTCGGTAATGATTACAATAGCACCAAAGCAGGTAAAAGTTGTTAAAAACAGTTGATGTGGCGGTATTCTTTCTGGTTTACAGTTTGAGCATTGGCTTACACCACCTTTAGTTCCCTTTTCAATAAACATCCGATCGATGACCGTTAAAAGTTCTAACCAAATTTGTGTTAATTTCAACATTACATGAACCGCTAAACCGTCAATACTGACGAATATCACGTTGATAGGTGTTCAACAGGCAATAGAACCGGGGAAATTAGTCGTCAGTTCTTTGATAGAGAAACGTAAATCATACCCCAACATATTATGAAAAATTACCGGAAGTGTGCAACATAACTTAAAATTTAGATTACATGCTTGGTATGCGACTCCCAATACTGACGAATATCACATTGATAGGTGTTCAACAGGCAATAGAACCGAGGAAATTAGTCGTCAGTTCTTTGATAGAGAAACGTAAATCATACCCCAACATATTATGAAAAATTACCGGAAGTGTGCAACATTACTTAAAATTTAGATTACATGCTTGGTATGCGACTCCTTTATACGGTTAAATAATCATGTCAGGATTTTAATTTCAACTGGTAAAATATTTTTTCTACTGATATGCGTTTTCAAAGATTTCCATTTGATAAGCATTTAACGTTTCCATCGGTACAATAATATCAAATATACGATTAATTGTTTGAGCAATAGTTTCTAATTCGGTAATGAACCATTTAATGCAATCTGTTCTCTATATAACAAAATAGTTAATAAAGAATCATCGTAGGAAAATTTTATATAATAAGCAATACTAAAAGCAGTATGTTTCTTATTAACATCCTTACATTTTTCTAAAATACCCTCTAGATCAGCATAAATTGCAATAGGAACATTCTATGGGTGGGTAAAATGTTTCAATTCTAAATACTTATCAGTAGACATCGGAATATAAGAAGCCGATTTATAACAAAATTATATTAAATTTTATTAATTCTAAACAAATAGAAAGATGCAAAAATTACAGTAACATTTAAAACTCATCAATGCCGGTAAATTACTCCAAAATAGTTTTCTGCTAGCTGGAATCAAAACGCCAACTTCCTTTAAAATTATATCCCTTTTTTCACTCGGAAAGCCGTGAGGACCGGGATTTTCAGTAGGGCTTTTTTGTAATTGTTTTCTTTTCATTGCTTTGGGCTGCAGAAAATCTAGGGGTTTCATGGGTTCATTAAAACTATTGCGATAGTTCAATATGTATTTCCCACGTTCAGCAACAACCTGCACCATGTCTGACAGGTAAGACCGATTTTCCCCTTGCTTTTTGAGTTTTTGTTGAGAGGTGAAGTTATTCCACTGAAAAAAATCGTTGTACCTCATTTGTTTAACGTCTACATTGCCTTTACAGGCCGATGCAACTGCATCGACAAAATCGTTGAAGTCGTATATTTTTGATTTTCTTTTCATGGATAGCTCCACTTGATGGTGGAAACTATCTGCCGACATGAATGTGTGACCTGTCTCAAAGTAATTGAAAGTTATCGAGTTGGCCGAAATTTCTTCGGAGTTTACCATTTTTACTAAAAATGTAAACAACGACCAATTTTTGTTTTGACTGGCACAATTATCCAACCATATAATCACATTTTCACAATCACGATGTAATTTTAAAAATGCGTAGAAGGTGCTGATCAAATCGTCCTTAGATCGCTTACTTATGGCCTCGTGCCAGACAACAGCGAATGATTTATTGGCTCTAGAAATTTTTCCTAGAGGAACAAAAGTCTCATTGTATGCTACTAATCGTTTTAAGAAAATGACCGTCTTAAACGTATCCATTTTTGGCAGCATTACAATTTTTTGCAAATCTGCAGAGACACACACTATCACTACCAAACATTCGCTCAGAGTGTTCTCGATATAATTTCCTGGATTCTTTGGCACGATTGATATGTTTTTTCCATGACACACATGTTTTGCAGGAGTCTTCTAAGTTATCCTTGTCATGCTCATGCAATTTAAATGTCTCGCATAAGTCACACTCTTCGTGCCTAAGCTTAGTAAATGAAATTCGTTTGGATTTAATCTTTTTTCGATAGGTTTCATATGAAACCTTGACTCCAGGATATTTCTCTTTGAAGTCATTGTACATCAATGTAACTGTTATGTCGCTGCTTAGGTATCGAACATTTGGGGCATGCTCTCTGCGGTAATGGGATATCTCTGGATGGAAAGACTCAATATGGTCATTTATATCTCCATCTTCGATTTTCTTGTGAGACCTCTTTCCTGATCGCCCATGTTGTAAAGGTCTTATTTGTCCTGCTGGTGTTCTTGACAGCACGTCATGTACGACTCTATCATTGCTTTTTTTATAACCGAGTGTGGTTAAAAAAAAAACTTTGCATACAGATACCGCTTCGTTTGTTTCATTTTTCAAAAAATATTTGAAAGTGTTTTTTTTTATGAAGCTATCACTAGTTGTTACAGTAACAGTTCGCCGGTTCACCTCCAATCTAGAGCATGAGTTTAGTATGAAAAATTTTCTGTCATTTTTGGAAAGTTTCCAAAATTGACTATTTATTGATCTTCTAATATCATCAGAAATCAGGGTTTGACACTTTTTCTTGCAGTTGTTGGCGCAGCCAAGTAATACTGGATGATCTTCTGCAATTTTAGTAGCTCTTAGCATTTTTCGAGTCTTCAGGTCTGTATCATATTTCTTCCTTTTACGAGATTGGCAACTAGCAGAAGTTTCTAAAAATTGATACGTATGTTATTACTACAATAATAATAAGTATGAAAAGGCAGAGAAAGTATGTATTTACCATTTATTTCCAAATTCGAAGGGGTTTCAGTAATTGTTGTATAGCCCTCATCCTGAATTTTAGAGCGTAGATGTATTAAGGGAATATCTTCACTATCAGGAGTATCATTTTGATGGTTACTTTCAAAAATGTCATCACTTGGTTGGACCATATTATCTTAAAATATTGAAATACGTTAAGCGACAAAGTACATAAAAACACCAATATTTCACATACCTTCAACCGAGCCTTCAACACAGGGCTCTTGATTTTCATGAGATGATTCGGGCAATAACAAAGGAAATAATGTGACTGTGCTACTAGAAGCCTCGATGTTTTGAAGCGAAATATTATCTGGAAATTTAAAAACAAGGATAATAGTATAAATTAAATGTAAACCAAAAGCTCAAACAATTAAAATACCTTGAATTCTGCGATCTTCTATTCCGTTCAGCTTTTGGGGCTCTGGCTCAAAATTGTTGTTCAAATTAGCATTTTCAGTATAATTATTGTGAGGGTAAAAGGAATTTTTTAGCCATTTTGAAACTTTATCATTACTAATTACGCAAGATTCATCTAGTCTTAGGAAACCTGGCCTCAAGAATTCTGGTGCTAGAGACTTATCAGTTTCCATATTTTCAGTGTATGATATTTGCATTGGCTGCATTTGGTGCAATACATACTCTGAATCCGCATTTCTATTTCCAAAAGAAAAATTATTACTGTCTTCTGTATCATTTCTACGACAAAACAAAAAATATTAAGGATGTTCAAGACCACATTTACATATAACACGTAAAGAGTTTCCAGTTCTCTACTACATATTTGGCTAAGGGAATATAATTATTATAAAATACAAATATAAAAAAAAATATCTATACACTTTTTTTATTTTTTGCTAGGTAGAAATGACAAATTATTCATTTTGTTGACATTTTTGTTGTATTTGTTATCAATTTTTCCGAAAATAAGCGTTTTTTTAAGGTATATCCAAGCTTTGTTTACGCAATGCTCAAAGCAGCACATTCTTTCAGCTTCAAATTTTATCTCTGTGAAACTTAAGTTTCATAAGTCTAATAAAATAGGGCCTAACATGGGGTTGAAAATATACCGTGTAAATCCCTAAGGTCAGCCTTAACTGGAATGCACTGTATATAAACTCACCTGTTAACAAGCTTTGTGTTACTACTTTTTTCTTTGGTGAATTGCTCGCTTTTTTTCTTTGTCCAAGGCTAGAGCTAATAATAATTTCGTTCTTTGGTTTGCCATGATTCACAAATTTGTTCACAAGAAACAATATAAAAATAAAACACCCGTTGCACTTACTAAGTGACAAACGACTGAAAATAATGCGGTATGTGTCGGTATTATCCGAGCAATTCTTAATAGAAACGCGGCAAGTGCGCGTGCTTAATAAAAAAGTGGTATGTGCATACAGAAATCTGCATATGCCGCTTTATAACTAAGCATGTAGCAGATACTGCGTTTTTATTAAGAAACATGTTAAATTTTTTAGATACGGCATAACAAATTACCCTGTAAAATAGCTAATTCTGCAGATAGGGCTTTTAAACATTGTAAGGATACAAATCAACTTGAAAGGAGTTCTTAGGTACCAATAACTCAATTTCGCAAATTTTTGTAGATACCGCTTTTTTATTGTGGACGGCAGAACAGGTCCATAGCCGAACTTTATAAATATATAGTCCCTGGGCGATGATGCTGATTAGTTTACTACTGGCAGTAAACACAGGTGAGCCCGACGCTCGAACAGTAACGGAATGGATCAATTACCATTTAAACTTATAGGGCTGATTTTCCTTATTATTATACTCTTTCCTATTACTCATAAGTCTAAAAGCCGGTTTTTTTAATCTACTAATAAATTTGAAAATGTAAACTTTCACCATTAACACTCATAATAAAATACTTATCTTTTTTGGGATTTTTTAATGGTGTACTTTAAATTATACAATCTAAACGTTTCGATAACACTTACAGTTATCTTCGTCAGTAGTAATGTTTGTTAAAAATTGTTAAAGATGTAGTAAACAATTTTGTCAAATTTGAAAAATTAAAACATAAACATCCCAAAAAAGATAAGTATTTTATTACTAATAAATTTATTCAAAAGGTAAGCTCCAAGGGTACGATTGTCTAAACAATTATTTCCAAAGATATTGCCCTTAACTGAATAAGCATGAATGATGACTTGGTCTTGGTTGACAACAGTAGTAACTTTGTATTTCTGTTTCAGTTTTGAATAACCTCATATCGATTCTGATATCTCCACAACTAATTGCTGAACTAACAAAGCCTCAGCCTCCATTAAGTAAAGTAGCAGTGAAGGCTATAATAGAAGATATTACGCAATCGTCAATTATGCATTTAGACGCAACTAGTATGGCAAGACTATGGGATTTAATAACAATGGTATATAAATGGCAAGTCACAATGTCATCAGACGTAATTGGTGTAACGCTTCGACATCTGTACGAAATTGAGACTTACCTTATAAATCCTGAAACACATCTTCAGCTTCACAGAGTGCAAAACGTCATTGAAAATTTTAACAAAATCTTCGATAAAAACGAAAAAGAAAAACTATACGATGGTATCGTGACTTGGTTACAAGACTTCAATATCCGCGTTTCATTACTGCTTCGCATGGGTTTACAAAACGATGATGGAACTTTTGTTTCTACTACCACTAATCCAGTCGCAGAAGATATGCTAAAAAATCTAGGAGAAAATATCTACGAAGTAACGCAAAATGGAAAAATTTTGCAATCTGATGAACCTAAAGAAACAGAAGAAACATTGGAAAATAATGAGCTTGAAGTTTTTGCAAATGAAATGCTTGGTGCACGGAAATTAAGCAGCGAAAATGGCCCTAGCATGAATCTTTTAATTAATGAATTTAATGATAAAGAAAGAGATGGTATCCAATTGAAAATATTTGATGATATTAATGTTACGACAACTGATAATACATTGAGAAAAATTTTTTGTGATTTAAATCTGGATGGATTTGAAGAAGATTCTTCAATTAATGATGATTTATTAGATATAATTGGGTCGGAAAGTGTGTAATAACTCGAATTTCTGCTAACTTTTGCACTGTTTTAATTGTTGACCTGATATACCTTTATCCTTAGTATTTGCTGCATTTTAAAGATCTCATTAACTTATTGTAAATATTTTAGCTTAATACGTAATTATGTACAAATTGATTACTTATTTATAAAATTATTTAACTAAAGCTTAGTTTTTTATTGGCAAAATGATTCAATCTGTAGAACATGCAAGCACGAACTTTAGAAGTTTATACTTGTGATACAAACACTAGAAAGCTTTAAAACAATCTATTATAACTTTAAAGTAATCCGTACTTTCAATACTAAAGTAATCAGATTCTGCCGTTATCGAAGAAGGCGCACTTTCTGGGGTAAGCTGTCCAACCCCACTGGTTGCTTTAAGGGGTTTTGGACACGAAGCCATAATGTTCCACCTAAGTTTGCTACTGGTACCTGCATCATAATAAGTATGAATTGTGTCATACAGAGCTGTATCAAAATACCTTTTGGAACCACCAAGCTTTATAACACGTCACTGTTTTTTTTTAAGTAAAAGGTAAAATACAAGGTTTGATCAATAGAAACACATTTAGACTGCGCAGGCGATACTATCAATATATCAACTGAAATATACCCTTATGAAGGAAGGTGTTCTATTTGTCTTACATTTGACTGCATTTGATGGAAATTTATAGGAGAATAAAATCTGTAATACGCTGGCCCATCGCGTCCCAGAGATTTGGCTTAACGAGAAGAAGCATGAACTCTCTAAAGTATTGTGCTTCCGTGTTATCACAAATCCGCTGCTCAATGAATGTTTACTTACGTAACAGAAAAAATTGGGTCCGGTCGTTATCAAAGGTGTGACATTTTTGAGAACAATGGAACTTGCTGTTATCAGAAGGTCATCTTCACCTTCATCATGAAAAGTAGGGATATCCATATGTAACTCGAATGTTTTGAAATCTACTTTACAGTCAAATAAGAGGATAAGTTCCCTTCAAATATATTTCTATTGAACAGTCTCAGTGTATGGTAAGTGCAAATGATGTAAAAATTTCATTTAACAATTGATCTATGTTTTAGGAACTTGCACCAGTTTTGTACATCACTGAGAAATCGCGGTCATTTCTGGTCAAGGAACAGATTAAACCATCTATCGACTAATTTTATTATTTTATTGAAATATTTTTTAAACGCTCACTTGAAAAGAGCTGTTTACTTATTTAGTGACTTTTTTAACCGTTATAAGATACATTAAATCTTTATTTTCCCTGAAATGTTGATTTATCTAAGGTATGTATCTTGTATTATATTACACGTTTCCATGCAACAGTGACCTGGTTTATTGGAATTTTGTTTGTGTTGTTTTGTTGCGTGTTTGCTTGCTTTATACTACATTTTTTCCTTGTAAACAACTGAAAAAAAAATCATACGGTCTGACGTCACAACCGGTCTAAGCCGCGTTGAACTTTTTAGCGCATTTTTATTTTTTAAATAGTATCATAATGTTAGTATTATCGGGTGAGTGCACGAGCACGGTAATTCACATTATGAAACGTGTGTTTTATACAATTTTTTCTAATTCTGATTGTTATAAAACCATTTTAAAAGTTGCAATTTGCTAATTTGCTTTGTTGTCAGAATGAATGTTTGTATTTTGGCTACACTGATAGTAAACCTTCGTATTTTCAGCATTAGATTTGTATTATAGTTATTCCTGGATCGTTTAGGACGAAAGTTACTGAATTACCACGTCAAAAATTATTTAACAAAGAAAGGAATAGAAAACAATCTGAAGTAACATATGCAACCAATCATACACGTGTGTATTTATTATTGTATATATGAACACAATGCACAATTTCACTGTATGTAATATTGAGATATACGTTATTCAAGTCACCAGCCGTGCACGTCATTAATCGTATACCAATACTATAAATATAATTTACCATAGAACTTTAATGAAATTTTCATTAAAGCCAAAATGTCATCGTAAGTACAGTTGGTATTAAAAATCATTAATCGTGTAGGGTTAATACCATATTTTATCCTTGTCGCACACTTTGGTGTACGTATTTACAACTTAAAATATAGTGCGAGTATTCTGATCAAAAGCTTGTAACGCCCTTTCTTTAGAAGAAAGGGACTTTACTTTATGTTACTTTAATTTACCTCAGGCTAGCTCAATCGGATTTTAAATTAATAAAAAGGGGCGGGTTCGTTTACTTCTGCTGGGGTTGATCACAGTACACACTGAATTATTGTCATATAAGGGTTTTATATTTATATTAACCTATTCCTTTTTACACTCTAATAATTTCAGACAACCTACGAAAAATAATTTTATAATACTGTACACATAAATAAAAGAAATCTTCAGAGGGACGCCTAGTCTGGGTTTGTTCTGTGCTCCAGTCCTCCTGCTACTTAATTCTGGGACGTTTCTGTGAAAATAGAATTAATACCGCCTTCAATTAACCTATTTGGGACTCGTATTTTTGTATGTATAACAAAAATCCTAACTAAAATGCCTTTTAAAATTATTTAAAAGTTTTAAGGCCGGTCCTGTAAACAGAAGCTGCACAAGGGCCTTCCCATAGTTATCCTAACGGTATCGCAAGGTTACTTACAACGACAATGTATGCTCTCGCTTGCTCGCTAGAAGGTCGCTCAGCAAAATCAGTACTTTATTTATAACTATATACAGGAGAATCTTAATTATGATGCAATAAGACCTATTCTGTATTATAAGAGTTTTGTAACTGTGGTATCCTATTAGTGGAGTTGATCGGCCTTTTTCCACAGTTTTTGCTTTACGAGCGCGACGTTTCGGAAGCGGACTCTGCTTCCGTCATCAAGCTTAGTCCTGAAAAGGACTGTTTTCGCACTTGAGTCGAATTCATATGTTATATATAATTTTTTCCCAAGCACTTGACTACTCTCAGATTCAAACTTGGTACCTTTCACTTACTAGTCTGATACCTTTACCGCTGAGCCACTGAGTAACCCAATATATATTTTTAGAACATATATATATATATATATATATATATATATATATATATATATATATATATATATATATATATATATATAGTGTGACCCAAAGTAGAGGGACACCCTGTATATTTTTATTAGATTATCTGATTCCTCATTATTTTTTCTTTCTATAAATATAAAATTTTATGGTTATTCTATCACAAAATTTTGCTGTAAATCGCAAAAAACTGTTTGAAGACGTAAAAGACCACTATTTAAAAAACAAAATAGCTATTGCCATGAAAAACGGAAACAACTGATTTTATTATTATTATTTATTAGAATAGTAAGAAATCTGGAAACGGATACATAAACAAAATACAAAATTCAACAAGTAATAAGCACGTATCTTTTAACTACAAAGATGGTATGCAGGAAAATTATTTTATAAATTGTTCAAAATTACCACTATTGTGTGCAACACATGCCTCTAGCCGCTTTAGAAGTGCCTTAAGATAGCCCCATAAGAAATAGTCTAGAGGTGTAATATCAGGCGATCTTGGCGGCATTTCCACTGGTTCATGGCTGGCAATTAAACGCCCATTAAAGGTTTCGTTTAGATATTCACTAACAATGTTACTAGTATGAGCTGGCGCTACGTCCAACTGAAAGTACATACTTCGTCGCAATGCTAGTGGAAAATCTTGTAACATGGTCAAAAGCTCAGTATTTAAAAAATTAAGAAATCTTCTTGCAGTGAGAGTTGCGTCATAAAAAAAAAGGTCCCAATAATCTGTCTCCTATTAAACCGCACCAAACGTTAGTACCCCAAACGGTTAGATGGTTTGTATTTAATGTCCAATGTGGGTTTTCGTCCGACCAGAAACGATTATTTTGTTTGTTGATAACACCATTATTGGTGAATTTTGCTTCGTCGGTCCACAAAATTCTGTCTAAAATGCCTCGGACATCTTCCAGTTGTTCCACTAACTACGCAATAAATGTTAATCGGCGTTCGGGATCTTCTGAACGTAGGTGTTGCACTAAATTTGGTTTATAGGGGTACAGCTTGTGTTTTTTTAATGTCCTCTGAACATATCCAAATGATGTTCCTACTTCCTAAGCTACATGCCTAATAGACGAACGTGAATGTAGTCGAACATACGCTAAACTCTGCAATTCTCGTTCTTCGTTTATCGGGTTATTTCTCTGGGACTCTCTATTTTGGATTTTTACTCCAGGAAATGCTCCATGTTACCTAATGAATTTTCAATTTTGTATAAGTAAGTATGTGAAGGGTGATACCTGTCAGGAAATCTTTCTGCATAGAGTGCGACTGATCTTCGTGCGTTGCGATTACACTCGCCAAATATTAACATTAAATCGACCTTTTTACTATTATTCATTATGTAGTTGCCTAATAATTGCATTCAATAACGTCATAATTATAAATGCCGTCACAGCTTAAGTAATTACATGTAAAAACTAATTTTGAAAGATGTGAAACAATCTGAAACAACTTCACAAAGCATTTTTTGCCGTTTTCCATGGCAATAACTATTTTGTTTTTTAAATAGTGATCTTGTACTCCGTCAAACAGTTTTTTGCGATTTACAACAAAATTTTCTGATATAATACCCATCAAATTTTATATTTACAGAAAGAAAAAATAATGAGGAATCAGATAGTCTAAAAAAATATACAGGGGGTCGTTTAAAAAACAATAGTTGTGTCCGTTTCCGGTTTAACCGGAAATGAAAAAAAATATTTGATAGCCCTATTAAATGTAGCACATGCCGTAAACAAAAAATAATTTAACTTTTTTTTATATATCGTAAAATAAAGAAGTTATTGAATGGTCCCTCTACTTTGGATCACACTGTATATATATATATATATATATATATATATATATATATATATATATATATATATATATATATATATATATATATTGCTAACTAAGGGTGACATCGTCATCCCAAACCCTTGTTGGTAGAATTTGTCTTCTACCTGGAAATATGTAGTTCTAATGCATATTGTCAGAAGTTCCATTATTGTTTACCAACAGTTGCGTCCGTTCGTCTAACATTTCATCCTTTTCCAGCTTGTCGCTTATGATAGTGCCGGTCAACTCCACTAATAGGAAACCACAGTTACAAAACACTTATAATACGGAATTAGTAACTCGGTACGGCACCGAAGTCAAACAATTTTTCAGAAAGCTTGAAACATCAATGAAAAAGTTAGCACTAGAGGAGAACCACCTAACCTTCCTCTGCAAAGCCCGTGATAACAACGTAGTACCCACCGGGCTCAACATCAGCACTTCGATATACGGCCGGAAAATATCACTAATAGCAAAGAGAGCTAGCGAAGCGTTAGTCAGAGAACGAATCAGATATCACCGTTTCAGAAAGTACCAGCTCGATCACCAATCCAACGAGATTAGAGAAACCATTCGAAATCCTCTATTCACGTGTCTACAGATAAGGCACTAACTACCATACGGGACAGGCAGGAAAAGGATGAAACGTTAGACGAACGCACGCAACTCTCGGTAAACACAATAATGGATCTTCTGACAATATGCATTAGAACTACATATTTCCAGGTAGAAAACAAATTCTATCAACAAGTGTTTGGGATGGCGATGGGTTCCTCACTATCACCCATAGTGAGCAATATATATATATATATATATATATATATATATGGAAGACTTTGAAGAACAAGCGATATGCGAATTCACAGAGAAACCAAGGATGTGACTTAGATACGTGGACGTTACTTTCGTAGTTTGGCAACACGGAAAGCATAAGCTAGATGAATTCCTAGATCATCTAAATAGCGGCGCAGTCTCCACAAAATTCACAATGGAATTGGAGTCTGAACAAAAACTGCCATTCCTGGATGTACATGTACACAGTAATGACAACACTTTCACGACAAGTGTATACAGGAAACCTACCCACACGAGGAGGTACCTACACTACAACTCCAATCACTACAAAACCGTGAAGTTAGGCGTGGCAAACTGCTTATACTATATGCTCATAACAAGAGGACCTGAACAAAAAAAAAGAAAATAGCGCTAGAACACTGAAATAAAATGACTACCCCGGTCTAAACAGGGAAAAGGTAACCGAAAAAGAAGAACCTAAATATACAGCGATAATACCATATATACAAGGTACCTCAGACGAAATACGAAGGATAGGCAGCAAATACAAGATACGCACTGCTTTCAAATCGACCAGAACGCACAGTGGAATACTAACCAAAACAAAACCATACAATGAAGATCATAATTCCAAGAATTGTGTATACAACCTACCATGCGAATGCGACAGAGCGTACATAGGAGAGACCACTAGACCACTCAATGTGAGAACGCAGGGACATAAGAACAACGTCCGCAAGGTCGAAACAGAAAGATCAAGTATCGTCGAACATGTATGGAACGAAGACCACCGCATCCAATAGGATAACATACAGATAGTGGCAAAGGACGAGAACACAACTCGTCGGAAACTCAAAGAAGTCACATACATCACACTAACAGAAAAATGGCGAGTCGCAGTTTTTATTGCGGATCCGCGGAAGGCGGGTACGGCTTCTGGTGGTAGAGATCGGGCTGCGATTGATTGTTGAACACTGGGGGAGAGGGCTCTGATGTAGAAAAACTTTCGATATTTTTGAAATGAACGTCGGAGGAGATATAACATTAATTATTTGTGAATTTGTGTAACATTTGATTGAAACAAGATAATTAGCAAATAATTAATAAAGGGAAAATTTGGTCAAGGACGCTGGCTCTTTACAAGCTTATGAGTCAATCATGCCTTGCAATTCATACATACAGCATATTTAAGCAACCTTGTATTACCCCGGGTAATATTGGTCTCGTTCTACCAATGCATAACAAAATATATCACAGTTATTGATATTCTCGAAAGGATTTTTTACATTAGTAGGTATGGAGTGTGAAAGTAGGTCAAACTGAAACAATTTAGAAAAGTACAAGAACATCGTACCTGTAAACCAAATTGTGTTTTATTATTACATATAATAGGTATACAGTATATATTTGTTCCTAACCTAAAAATATGTATAAGCAGTCTGACAACACCTACACTTTACAACGCTGATTACCACGTCATTGGTTTAGTAAGTTTTAATTTATGACGTACAACGCCTGGTGGCTTGAATAGCGTGTAGTTTTCCATATTGCAAACCGTTACTTTGAAGCAACATCTAAGATTTGATTGTGTAGGCGGCTGTAAATTCTTTTCAGAGTTGGAACTGTTTTGCTACAGTACAACACTAAATGAGATCAGCACGCACGAGCGTCACTTAATATCACTTTATAAATGTTGTAATGAAATATATACCACGTGCGTGTTCACTAAAGACTATTTCGATTCTTATTATGTTCAAAAGCAGGTGATATAAAATATATTTTATGAAAATAGTGGTCGAACTGGCAATCGTATAAATTTAATAATAATATAATGAAGAAATAAGTAAAAATGTTCTCCGATCACAAATCGTTAAGCTAACTGGAGATACTAACCATTCACCACAAATAATGCCTTCGTCTCAAATCGGTAGATTAACGTGGGGAGGTTCATTCTTTTGATTTGCTTAATTACCACTTAAATTCTGCTCGAAAAAAATGTAAAACAATAAAAGATATACAACTATGTTTATTAGCAGTTAAAATTTAGGGTTATATAAATTATATCTTAAAACTAGTTATAGCCTTAACTTACTAATAATCATTAAAGATAAATACCTGTACAATATATACAAAATCTTCTTGAGGATCCCTGGTATTATAAAAAAATGCAGAAATGTACCCTAAGATGACGCAATCCTTGTGTAATGTTGCGCAATTTATTGCAATAACAATGCTTTTATGTTATCAGCCACACCCAAACTGGAATTATCCTTATAAATTTTCTTCTGGAAATTGAATAATCCAATATTTATTGCATTTCTTGAAATATTCAATGCAAAAATTGCAATCATAAAATGAAAGCGTACGCAACAATAACATTAAATGCGTATTTAAAATGTAATCAAAGTAAAAATAAAAGTAACAGTAAAAAACGGAACTAAAATAAAAGTGCCCGAAAAGAGCAAATGTTTTAATTTTTTGTATAGCGAGTTAAAAGATATCTTACCATCAAATTAACGACAATAAAATTTAGGGGAAAACACAAAAAAATGCTTCCTGCACTCACATCCATCAGCAAGTAAGCAAAATGGATCCTTAGGAAGTCGGAGGAGGTCAGATGATGATGATGACGCGTTGCGCAAATCAAATGATCATAAAACAATAATTTATGGAAGTGGAAGTATAAACCTTTAAAAAAATATGTACTATAAATCCCTAAAAAGAAATGCAAATTAAGTTGCCTACCTCATACCTATATTTCAATAATTAAAAACTTTTTTCTTATATTTACAACTAAATGAATGAAAGACCTTAAATTAAGGTATATTTTAATACAACCCAAAAAGGGTTGTTACAATTTTGTAAACAGTAGATAGTGTATAACCAAACAATTTCTCACACGTTCGGAAATTAGTAGCAAGTAATATCGTGATTACAAAAGCAAGAAGTGAACGTTGCTTTAGGACGGCATTCTGCAATTATAGATATGGATTTTCTAACGAAAGCGCCAAATCCTTTCATAGGGAAAGCAAAATCTAAAGAAAACACAAATAGTCGACTGCCGTGTGACGATTGCGATGATATTGAACAAGAAGAATGTGGATATAGAAATAATAAAGATGATCCTAGGTTTGTTGTCAGCACAATGAGATTGACCTTTGTTACAGGTGAATATGGTGGAAGAATCTGGTGTAACAGATAACGAAGTGAGTTCCGATATCTCAGTGGTCGGGGGTGGGTATGGGGGTGTTTTGCGTGCAGGATGAATAGAACAACATAAGTTAAAATAGGGAAACCACGCACGAAAAAGCGCCAGTTTGTTTAAAATCAAAATAGGGGTTTAACTTGCACACAAATAAACGGTAGTCCTCTACGGCAATATTCAAAACAAAAAAAACTTGCTTACCTTTCGTAGCGTTAACCATGTAAATCAGTAAAAATTAAGTTAAAATAGGGAAACCAGGCACGAAAAAGTGCCAGTTTGTTTAAAATCAAAATAGGGGTTTAACTTGCACACAAATAAACGGTAGTCCTTTACGACAATATTCAAAACAAAAAAAACTTGCTTACCTTTCGTAGCGTTAACCATGTAAATCAGTAAAAATACTTCTGGCCTGCAGTTTTTCGTATAAGCTTCTAAATATCCGCACGCAGTCAAAACAATATATAGTGCTGCAAGACCAATAGTAAAGGTCGTGCATCTTGTTTTACTTTAAGTAAATTTTATAAATGAAATTTTCTTTCCAAAAATCTTAGTCTTAAAAAAAATATCCAAAAAACAAACAGTGAGATCTTTCATTAATTAATCAACGGTGAAAAGCTTTCGTCAAAACCATAAATAAAGAAAGCGTCGCCTCTGCAAAGCCGTATGGTTCAGGAAATTACTGCCAAACCATTAACAAGAAAATAAAGCTATTGTTGTCTACTAGTTTGTATGAACCGTAATTAATGATAAATCTGAGAGATCATGCGAAAATCACATATTATATCACTTACATTAATGAAATGATACTCTTGAAGATCATTGACACTATATATTGTAATAATATAAAAAATAATATTCAATGGGTAAAATGTACCATGATACGTATTACTTAAAGTTGCAATAATAAATGTAATTAATTGGTTGAAACTTGCAAGTTCAAAATTCTAAAATCAATAATCTTAAACCTTATTTTTAATTACCCGACTTATCATCATATTGGACCCGCAGTAAACATAAATTCGACAAATGTTAAAATTTAACCTTCACGCCATTCCCTTGCTACCTCTTATTTATTTTTCATTCACAATCATTCTCCAGGCTTTCCTATCTCCTCATACCTCCCTAGCCTCCGCAAGATTCATACTTTGTCTCTGACATGTCCTTTTATTTTTAAAACTCCTTATCTTTTTTTTATCATACAGTCAGCCAAGTTTTACGTGTTCTCCCAGGCCCGGCCTTTCTCTAACCTGACCCACATATATTTGCTTCGTTAATCTTGTTCATTCTCTCAATCTATCCATCATCGTCTTTTTCTCGCCACACTCTGTCATTATATGCTCATTCTTTCTCTTATCCCTTCTCGTTTTTTACCACATGCGTTTCTCAGGAATCTTATACCAGCTAAGTAATTCCACGTTGGCTGTGCTAACTTTATATTAAGCAGACAAAACCTTTAATTTTTTGTTAACGATTATTATTAGTTATGGTATAGGTTTTCAAACGATTGTGCTGCAAGGATTGCGCTAACTTTACATGTACATTCTGGTACATATTGTAAGTGTTCCTAATCACTTTTGTTATACTCATCTTAAGGGTGTTATTGCGTTTACTGGATTTAAATAGTGACGTCACTATAGCAATAATAATTAGATTTGACGTCACCATAGCGCGATAACGTTACTGCTGTGACGTCACCCTCGAATATCTTCGGCAAAATGGGTTGCCACTTTTGGTTACTTTTCACACCGGTATATTTTAAGCTTTACACAGAATACCTACATATTTTATCTTTATGATTAATTCGTCTTGAAAGCTCACTTTGCACTAGATTAGTACTTTTTATACCTTGCGTCCTACATCTTCTTTCTTTTTGTTACAACACGCTAGTGACAAACGAAATAGGTCACTTTCAGCCAAGGCAGCAAAAAAATTCGTTCATGCATTTGGTTGAGTTATTTTTTAATACCCGACGGAAAAGAAGGATGTTATAAGTTTAACGTGTGTATGCATTTGTGCATCGGTCTGTGGCATCGTAGCTCCCAAATGAAAGAACCGATTTTGATTTAGTTTTTTTTTTGTTAGGAAGGTAAATTGATCGATAGTGTTCTTAGTTGTGATTCAAGAAAATATGTTTACGTGTTTGAAGATCCTCAGCCCTTTTCTAGTTAATGAAGGGGTTTTATTAGAGGTTTTGATTTAATTCTGGGATATTTCAATGTTCATTATTATAATTGGATTCAATATGGCGTGAATGTTGTTTTAAATCGTCCCCTCCTTCGGACATTGCCCTTTCAGTATATGAAGTCATCCTCATGGGCATGGAGTTATACATTCCCAAAAAACAAAGTTATATAGGTCATTCCCAACCCTGGTTCAATAAGGTTTGTGCTGATGTAATATTTTTGAAAAATAAATCTTATATTAAATGGAAATCTAATAAGCGGTCGAGAGTCATGCATACTACGTTGGTGTTAGAAATACCTTCAAAAGTGCTATCACTAAAGCTAAAAAGTTGTTTCAACAACAAAATTGCAATGAACTAGCTGCATTTCCTTTAGGCAGTCGTACATTTTGGTCTTGAGCTAAAACCATTTATAAAAACTTTGGTACATCATCATTTCCTCCCATGACACCCTTTGACGGATCTGTAGTTGCTGATTTTGATGCTAAAGCCAATCTTTTTTGGATTTATTTGTATCAAACTCGTGTCTTAATGATTCTGGAAAAAATGCGCCTTAGTCAACTCTTTTTCATACTCTATGAAATCAATTAACTTTCGGTAAAAGCTTCTAGAATCGATCATCAGTAGGCTTGATCTCAATAAGGTGACTGGCGCAGACGGTATTCCAGTTATTGTCTTGAATAAATGTTCCCCCGAACTAGTTTCAGTCTTACCTAAGCTCTATTCGATCTCGATGTCTTCTGGGGAATTTCCTTCAACATAGAAGTTAGCAAATGTTCAACATATTCTCAAAAAAGCAGATAAGATCGATTCCGACCACTTTCCATTTTGTTTAAAATCATGGAAAAAGTCAACAATCAGCAATTGCTCTCTTTTCTTGAATCTAACAAACTCTTTAATGACTACCAATATGTCTAATTTCGATTTCGTGCAGTGTGCATGCAACAGCATTCGTATCGAGTCGTCGATCTGAAGCTCGTCCAACGTAGCCCGTTCTCTCTCTCGGCTGAGAATTTAATTATTTATTAATTGGGATTAAACTACATTATAAATGCGTGTGCTTTAATACGGAACGTTAGAAAACAATTAAAGCAAACATGTCGGTCCACTTAAAATGAAAATATTTGCATTTAGAGCAAAGTTTGCACGTATCAAGAACACGTCATTTTTTTCAAAATTTGAAAAATAGCAGTTACCTTCACATTACTTTGATATGCCACTGGTTAAAATTTCGCACATTTTAGACAATTGTAAGTTTTCAAACCTTATTGCTATGTTGGATATTATTATATCTACCAAAGCAGCTGCTCGTAAAATAATAATAAATCTGAAATATAATTCTCATCTCTGGGGTGGAGCGCCCCAATATGCTCTCGATATCGTTGATCGTATCCAAAAAAGAACGATTAGGCTTATAAATGGCCCGTTCTTAACTTCAGACATACAGTCCCTTGAGCATAGAATAAAAGTTTCGGGTTTTTCTTTGTATTATCGGCATTGCAATGGCCATTATCTTGCTGAATTACATTCTTTGATACCACATTGGGCCACCTTTCCTAGGAAAACTCGTTTCGCTTATTCACATCATCAATATACAGTACAAATCTCCACTTCAGTTTCAGTTTTGTGTAATTATAGTAGTTCACAGGTTAAATGTGTGAACTATTTATTGTAAGAAGGGACATAATGAAACATATGTTCATTTCATGGTTTCTTTGTATCCCAGTTCTATTGTAAAATATTAGTTAATAAATTCTTATTTTTTGCAGGTTTTATTATGGTTCGAAATCGAATGAAAAAAAGAAAAGAGAGAATTTTCAAAAATTCAATACGTGAAGCTGTTGCTTTAGAGGAGCAAGGTTTAAGCTTACAAAAAGATGCAGTTAAAAAATGAGTGAAATATACTACCTTATTTCGTTGTGTAAGAAAGAAGAAAATTGCTAGGATAGCAATGAATAAATGCGGCCTCAATATGGCTGTAGAAACATTTTCACAAGAGATCACGATAATGATTTATCAGATTATGTGACAACTTTTTCAAAAATCTATTACGGCTTAACTACTAAGGGAGGTAGGCGTTTGGAATATCAAATGGCAAAAGTTAATCCAATACCATGCCCCAAAAGTTGGGAAGAGAATCAGTTGACTGGGATCGATTGGTTTTTCAAGCTAATTTGGTTTTTGACAATCTGGAAGAGATTTGCAAAGCTCATCCAGAATTTGCTGATGGAACAATTGTTTTTAATCTGATTGAAACCACAACATTTACAGTGCAAAAGCCATAAAAGGTTGTAGCAGAAAATGGATCAAGACAAACAGAAAAATGCACTAGAGCTGAAAGAAAAAGATCGATCACTGCTTGTTCTTTTGTCAGTGCAACTGGAAACACGATTCCTCCCTGTATTGGTGTACATAGGATACATTTTAAATCATACATGTTGTAAAATACGTAGGGCTTACAACGCCATCAAGGTGGATGACCCCTGAACTGGTCACTGAAGTCGTGGTGAATTTTATTCACCACACGCACACTTAGTAGATTCTCCTTTATTGCTGTTATTTGACGATCACGTGAGTTACTTATTACTACAAGTAATAAATCTGGCTCAAAGTAATAGGGTAAGAAATATCCACTCCACTGCACACACTGACTACAACGCTTGAGCCTTGGCGTGTATAAAGTGTTCATTCTGTAATGCAGGCAATAATATTTGAGTGATGCCACAGCCTGGGAAAACCATGGCATTGTATAGCATAGCTGAAATTGTGAAATGAACTCGCGAAAGACGAATAATCCCATAAATATTAAATCAGGTTTTAGTCTACGAGTCCCACTGATGATGACTGAACCGTATAGGGAGTTCCTCTTCAAAGTTTGTTTCCTACATGTCTAAGGCTAGGGACAGTTTTTAGCTTGGGTACGCATTTCTGGGAGGTTACCCCTAAAATGGCCGCCATAATGTAACCTCGCAAAAATAGCTTATACCTCGAAAACTACTGGTTTTAACATAAAACTTTAAACGACAAAATACGTTTAGAATACATGTTTACTTACATTAACAATAGTTATGCAGCATCAACAAGGTCATGAGAAAGGATTTCAAAATTGATAGTCTATCATTTATAGTCCACAAATTCTTTCGTTACTTTTGTTAGTTCACTATTGGAAATAAAAATATTTTTAAAACTAGATACAATTGTGTTTTCAGAGATGCAGTATTTATTGTACGTATTCCATACACAACGAAGAGAGGGGGGCAAACTGCAACGTAAGATTGTCCTGTTTGATTGCCAACTACCACACACTACACCCAACTAGAGCCCAGTCTGTGTTGTTCATTACGACTCAGTTTGCTGTTCTTGTGTTCAGGATTTGTCTGTGTGCATCTTATGACAAACACTTTTTCATGCCACATTTTATATCCGAAATCTTAACTTACTTAACAAGATAAACTATCTCTCACAATCCTCCAGGTGGGTTAATATTGTCTTGTTGATTGGGTACTTCTTCATTCACCTTAACCTTAGCGTATCTTTTACACTACCCTCTTTGTTTATATCAAAGACAATATTAACCCACCTGGAGGATTGTGAGAGATAGTTTATCTTGTTAAGTAAGTTAAGATTAACTTAGATTTCGGACATAAAATATGGCATGAAAAAGTGTTTGTCATAAGATGCACACAGACAAATCCTGAACATAAGAAGTACTTCAATACAAAGCCAAATACCGTTCCAACGGTACTGTAGAACATACTTCATGTAATTCAAAGATAGATTTTTAAGATCAGTGGTGTATTTGAGTACTTTGGATGTAGTTACAGAAGAACCTCGTTTGTGTGGTACCCATGACAAAGCAGATGAAAGAATATTTCTTCACATAAATCATTCTGTTTAATACTGAAACTAATATTGAAAGTGTGTTAATAGCCTCGTCAGGCACAGTTATGTTTATTTGTGCAGCATTCTGTGTTCATGCAGAACTCTAGGAGGTTGGTTTGAATGAATTTTGGACTTTTTCTGAGAAAGGTCAATCAACAGGGTACATTCCAGCACACAACATTTGTCAGGCAATACCAAAGGTTGTTATAAAATTACTTCCTGCAAGTTTGGCAATAAACAAGCAGCATTAAAACTAACCGAAAACTTCGCATACTTGATTTTTGGAAAGAAGTGTTGATGTTGAAAATGCAGAGAAGTTTTTGATTGGAACGTAGTACGGTACTACACGATGGCTTACTTACAAGTTAACCGGTGAGGAAGTACGTAACTTAGGGATACATGGAACTTGAAACAGGGTCGACTCCTCAAATCATTACAGAACAACTGCCTCCAAAAACCAAACACTTCTATATGCAGAGAGAATTTGACATGTTCCAGATTCTGTACTTGTGAACATCGGATGTGCCATTATCATTGGAATTAGATTTTATCAACAACCTTTTACTGCGTTCAATAGCTATATTTATGAACATTGCCACATGTCAGTCTATAATAGAGGATTATTTTACAATTAATATTAAAGAATGTATTTATAATTTTGTAAAACATTAAGTGTTTTTCTTTAAAATTCCTTTATATTAGTTATAATATGATTTTCTTTTGTATATTATGTTCTTGCGTATTTAAAAATGTGTTCTGACTAATAGTTTCCAAGATATAAGCTAATTTAGCACGAACATCTGGCCTCGTCCATCATGTCGTCCATTTTGGGAGAAACCTCACCACATTTGTCTACTTGGATCGCTCTGTTCAATGTTTATGGTTTTCTTTGTAATAAAAAATATAAGGATTTATCATAGTTGAAATGATATTCAATGCTTACTTACACTCTGTCTACCTTATTTTGTACTAGCCGAACCTCCACGGCGTTGTACGTGACGAATTCGATACCCGTGGATTAACCCACCTTGAAACTCCATTAAAAGTCAGCACTAAGCTACATATATTTTTAATACAGTTATTTTTGTTATTTTTAACAAATATAAAACATAGCGGATACCCTGCGTGTTCCACTATGCTAATGAAACCTAGCCGTACCCGGTGCGCGTTGCTGCGTCGACAGATTATGAGGGCACTTGGGGGCCGATAATTAAAAAAAACCTTCGCGAGAGTGTACTCAATAACTTCCCAAAGTTTCATGGCGATCGGATGGACGATTTCAAATGACACATTTAATTGCTACTGTCAACGAGAGTTGAAAATCAGTGTCCGACACAATACTCATGTATTCCACTGAAGAAAAAATACAGATTATTAAGTGGTATTATTCAGAAAGCAATGCACAAGAAATAATGGTCAGGTTGCTTTTTCCTTTGAAAACAGGCTAATTCCATCAGAAAGTACGATTATGCGTATTGTTTGTAAATTTGAAGATGTGGATGTTTAAATAATCGTAGAAAATGCAATAGCATTGATGGTGAGCATCCTGGTCGTAACTTAAACGAAGAACGCGAACTCTAAGAAATTGCAGTGTGTAGTTTAGCAGAAACCAATTTCCCGTGCAATAGAACAAAAATTGCTGAAGAAATGAATATTGAACCAAGAACAATTCGCAATATCTTGAAAAGGAATAAATAACGTTGCTATAAGTTGCAAAATACACAAGAAATTTTTCCAGAAGATCTTCAAAAGCGTATGGAATTTTGCGAAGATATGATGAATCGGGCCAATGAAAACGAAAGATTTATTAAAAATATTTTGTTTACCGACGAGTGTTCTTTTAACTTACATGACTATCACAATCCTTCTGTCGCTGTTGGTTACTCTCGGGAAAACAAACACATTAGTATTCCTTACCGTACACAATACCCCCAAAAAGGTAATGCAGAAATTTTAGGCAATTCCATAATTGATCCATTTTTTATCAACGGAAACTTGAATGCGGACAAATATTTCGAACTGTTGAGAAACCAGATAGTTCCAGCTGTTCAACGCCTCAATATAAATTTTGATGGCATTTGGTATCAAGAAGATGGCTGTCCTGCTCATACTGCAATAAGAGTTCAACAGTTTTTAAAAACTACGTTCCCTAACCGTATTATTAGTGGAAAAGGTACTATTAAATATCCTCCTCACTCACCTGATATCACGCCGAACGACTTTTTTGTTTGGGTATACGTATCCCCACAAATTTATGGGCACAGACATGAACGTGCTAACAATTTGGACGAACTTTGTGTCAAAATTACAGACTCTTTAAACATCGCCCAAGAAATGTTAGAAAACACCCGAACTGAATTTTATCATAGATTGAGTTACTGCCTTGCATAAGGTGGAGGTTTTTTCGAGAACCTTATAAAGTAGAGTTTAAAAATAGTTGGTTTTTCAATAAGAATTATAATGCTAAAGTTAAACCTTAAGCTTAAGTTGTACTATCAATGTAAATGTTAATGTTCTTGTTTGTGGCTCTCGCAAGTTTCTTCTTGGATCTTCTTACGAGTAGCAAACGAACCATGCCATAAATTCATTGGTTTTGTACAGCACGTAATGTCTGAGTCGAATAAATCATACTTCTAAGGTACCGAATGTTGAAAACATATTCGTTTATAAATTTTAATAATACAAGCAAGGTACACGTACTACAATTTAATCAGGTAAATAGTAAATACCTGTTATAGTAGGAAGTACGTAATACCTTTGGTCTGTAATAAAATTGAATATCTAATACAGATTAAAAAGAGATTAAAATTACAAGATGTATATTTTTGAGATTTTAACAAAGCCGCTGCAAGGCTGTCATAATAAATACCAGCAATGTACTTATATTGTCATGCAATAATTGAATTTCCCGTTATTTATTTTATTATCCATGTACATCTTCACAATAGTGTTTAGTTTTTAGGGACACAAAATGAATATTTATATATAAAAAATATGAATATTGAAAACTTATGTAATTGTAGAAAAACGTTGTAATTAGGAAAAGTTCGCAAAAAAAATTCACGTTCTTACAAAATAAAAAAAGGAAAAAACTAAAGTTCTTAAAAAAATAATGGGTTCACATCCCTTTTAAAACTTCGTTCCAAGTCTGTAAAAATTGGCTACTGTGGAAAAATAAACGCCATTAAGCAGATTACAGGAAAGCGATATAAAACGGTGATTATTCACATTTTTGCGAATTTTAAAAAAAGGATTTGAATATAGTTAAATAATAAGCAGTACAATGTTATACCATTGACTTTAATGTTAAAGTCAATGGTTATACCTACACATTTTACTTTACCCCATTGGTCAGATTTCATTCAACTGATTGATGATTCAACCAATCACAGGAATATATACTGTGATGTAATTTACTTTAAAACGTTTTTGGGAAGTTGACGGACAGTTTCTTTACTAATTTAGGTGAGTAAAGAAGTAATTATTTATTATTCTAAGAATACGCAGGCCATCTGTCTTGTTAACGTAACAATGGAAGAGAAACATTTTTTACCGTGGGTGAATTTATCAAACTATTTAGAAAAGTGGCAAATTATCAGATACAAATTTAGAGAATTGTATTTTGTTGAAAGGATCCTTAAATATACAAATTTAAAAAAACGTAGTTTTTTTGGTAGGTATCTTCATAGTATCTTCGATACTTTACACTGGGATTTAGTATCTTACTGAGGTATTGTTTTAGAATAGGTATCTTACCTTCAAAAACATACTTATTTCAGTCTAATATCTTATCTTACCTTAAGATGATTTTGTAGACGTATCTTCCCACCACTGTAAGTTTCTCATCTTGAGTGACTTCCCTTATGGAAGCCAGTTGATGGTTAGTAACAGAAGATTGCGCAGTCAATTAATCGTAATCGATAGAGGGTAAAGTAACCTAACTATTCTGGTTTTAATTAGTTGCTTCTTTGTGCCCTGAAATTCAGGTTACCCTTTTCACTGTAATTTTAATTGTTTACTTTAGCAAATGGTGTCTCGCCAACTTTGTGTGAAGATCATTTGAGCGACGGTGTGACGTCATCCACCAGTATGCTATAGAGAATTACATTGATGGTTTTTTATTAATAATTTCAACGGTATTGGAGATAAAGCAATTGTAATAACAATAACAATGCACATAGCACAGGGCCTCTTATAGTCAAGTATAAACCATTTTAATAAAGTAATATAAAAGTTATAGCTATGGAAAAACCGTACTTACACCCCGAGTGAGGCAGCCATATACATCCCTTGTTTTTAGGAAAACTATCGGTGTCTCTGTAATCAATTAAATTGTAAGACTTTCCCAAAAGTATGAAGTATCTTAATCTGAAATTTCGATCGATTTCGTGAATAAATAACACAGTTAGAAACCTAGCGACGATTAAAGGATTATGCGCGGATAGTCACATGGAATTCTCGTTTTTAGGAATACTTTCGGTGTCTTTAAAATCAATTAAATTATCAGACTTCCCGAAAAGTATGCAGTATCTTAATCTGAAACTGTGCTATTTATTAACGAAATTGATCGATATTTCAGATTAAGATGCTTCGTACTTTTGGGAAAGTCTTTTAATTTAATTGACTACAGAGACACCGATAGTTGTCCTTAAAACGAGAGGTGCATGTGGCTGCCCGCTCGCAATGAGCGCTTCTTCAATCGTTGCTAGATCTTTAACTGTGTTATTTATTAACGAAATCGATCGAAATTTCAGATTAAGATACTTTATACTTATACGAATATGTAATAATTTAATTGATTGCAGAGACAGCGGTAGTTTTCCTAAATACGAGAGGAACTTGTGGCTGCCGCGCGTAAAGAACGCGTCTTCAATCGTCGTAGGTCTCTAACTGTGTTATTTATTAACGAAATTTCAGTTTAAAATACTTCATACTTTTGGGAAAGTCTGATAATTTAATTGATTGCAGAGACACCGATAGTATTCCTAAAAACGAGAGGAGCATGTGGCTACCCGCGCGCAATGAACGCGTCTTCCATCGCCGCTAGGTCTCCAACGGTGTTAATTATTAACGTAATCAATCGAAATTTCAGATTAAGATACTTCACACTTTTGGGAAAGTCTTACAATTTAACTGATTACAGAGACACTGATAGTTTTCCTAAAAATGAGAGGTATGTGTGGCTGCCCGCGCGCAATGAGCGCGTCTTCAATCGTTGCTAGGTCTCGAACTGTGTTATTTATTAATTAAATAGATCGAAATTTCGGATTAAGACACTTTATACTTTTACGAATATGTAGTAATTTAATTGATTGCATAGACACCGATAGTTTTCCTAAAAACGAGAGGTATATGTGGCTGCCCGCACGCAATGAGCGCGTCTTCAATCATTACTAGATTTCTAACTGTGTTATTTATTCACGAAATCGATCTAAATTTCAGATTAAGATGCTTCATACTTTTCGGGAAGTCTGATAATTTAGTTGATTGCAGAGACACCGATAGTATTCCTAAAAACGAGAAGTGCATGTCGCTATCCGCGCATAATCCTTTAATCGTCGCTAGGTTTCTAACTGTGTTATTTATTCACGAAATCGATCGAAATTTCAGATTAAGATACTTCATACTTTTGGGAAAGTCTTACAATTTAATTGGTTACAGAGAGACCGATAGTTTTCCTAAAAACGAGGGATGTACAGGGTGTCCCAACGATAGAGTAAAGTAAGTTTATGCTTAACTAGAATTATTTGTGTAAATATTGTATGGACCATGGGGTAGAGGTAAGAAGTGCGCATTTTTTTTAATGAAAACTGTTAATATTCTCGCTTAGGTGGTTTGTTTTATATCGTCGCAATTGTTTTCCATGGCTACCACGATCCACAATAATGTTATAGTATCGTATGTAACGTAGCTAGTGAGAAAAATCGAAATTACTCGAAAACTATCAAAGATAGATATAGGATATATTTGACAAAAATGATAGATTTTTAATCCCGAATAAAATGAAATAAAAATATATAGGGTGTGCAATTAAAAAACTGATTTTTTTAATTTGAGAATTTTCAAATTTGAATGGTTACAACAAACACCCTGTTGAGAAAATTAGAAATACTACTCGGTCTAAACGTTAGTGTAATATCACTCATTTTTCACACGAAATATCAATTTTTTATTGTGAAATAACGGAACAATTGCCCATTCATCAACCCCACGAAAATGACCATAATAATCTTTAAACGCGAATATCTCAAGAACTAAAAACTTTCAGCCAATCTTTTGTATGACAAAATATGTTTGTATGGACATGTAGAATTAAAAACTAAAATCAAATACGGGGTGTTCTATTTAAAAAAATTATACTTTTTCACGTCCTGCTTTTCTGGCACACCCTGTATAACTTCCAATATTTTAAAAAAATGCACACTTCTTACCTCTACCCCATGGTCCATACAATATTTACACAAATAATTCTAGTTAAGCATAAACTTACTTTACTCTATCGTTGGGACACCCTGTATATGGCTGCCCAACTCGGGGTGTAAGTACGGTTTTTCCATAGCTATAACTTTTATGTTACTTTATTAAAATGATTTATACTTGACTACCTGAGGCCCAGCGCTGTGTGTATTGTATGGTTGTTATTACAATTACTTTATCTCCAATAGCGTAGAAATTATTAATAAAAAACCATCAATTTAATTCGTTATACGCATACTGGTGGATGACGTCACACCGTCGCTCAAATTACCGTCGATATCTTCACTCACGTAACTTATAGCGATCTTGTGTTTAATTTATTTATGTGTATGGTGGAACTACTAGTTCATTCGACCTAATCAACGGTTTACTAGGTAGGTCTGGCGCCCGCAAGTAAAATAGGGTTAACGTTGCAGAGCCGAGCTCACTCCGTCTGCTTCACTATCGAACGCTAGCCGAACTATGTGTCCAACTCACTGGTATATAATATTTGAGATACCACGCTTCACAGTACGAAGAACGTTTGCACCGTCTACGCAGCTGACGGTTGCGGCACCACCTTCCCGATTGAACACCACAATCTTAATTTTGTTGACGTTTACCTTTAGGTCCATACTCTCACAGACTATATCAAACTTTCTCAGAGCGGTTTGTAGCTCATCCGTACTGTCACTTAATAAGACTGTGTCATCTGCATACACCAGAAGTCGTACATTTACGTCTCCAACCATTACACCATTTATATCGCTGCATGCTTGTCTAACACATTTTTCCATGCATATATTGAACAACCTCGGTGACATCACACAGCCTTGTCACACTCCTTGCTCAATATTAAAGTTTTCACTCATACCTCCTCTCACCCTAACACATGCCCGACTACCGTTGTATACTGCCCTTATTCCATTTATTAGACCTTTATTTACGCCATATTCATTTAATATTTCCCACAGATTCTCCCTATTCACTCTGTCGTATGCTTTCTCAGATATACAAACGCTCAGTACAGCTTCCTTTTTACCCTTAAACACTTTTAGATCACCTGCTGGAGAGTAACCGTCTGATCAACACATCCTCTCCCTGGCATGAAGCCACCCTGCACATCCCAAATCTTAGTTTGTGTAGTTTCTCGTACTCTATCAATTAGTATTCTTCCAAATACTTTACCAGGCACACTGAGCAAACCTATTCCTCTGTAATTCTTACAAACACTCTTGTTCCCCTTACCTTTATACAGTGGTACAATGATCGCGCTCTTCCAATCCCTGGGAACTTTTCCACTTATAAGGCATACGTTAAAGAATTCACACAATCTTCGTATAAGCTTTGCACCCCCATACTTTAACATTTCACCAGTGATTTCATCTACACCTGCTCCCTTGCCATTTTTCAATCTTCCTACCGTTTTCTCTACCTCATTAATCCCAATATCCTTCTCAGTTTCATTCATCATCCCTTCTAAATTCTCCTTATTTAATCCTTCAGTCTTACTTTCCACACTACGTTTCAGCTTTCCGAAATATTCTTTCCAACATTTCTTCACTTCACAATCGTCTCATACTATTTCGTTGCTCATGTTCATCACTCCTTCAGCGTTCTGTTTTGGGTCACGTTTTGTATCTTTGACCCATTTCCAGAAGAGTCTTTTGTTTCCCTCAAAATAATTCTGCATTTTTTCTCCTTCCACAGCCGTCACTTCCTCTTTACTTATTCTCACTGCTTCCTTCGCTTCTTTGTTTCTTAATCTGTACACCTCATACAATCGTTTTTTTCCAGTCTCATTTTTTGCAGTAATCATTGCCATGTACGCATCTTTTTTCTTAAATGCTGCCACCAAGCACATTTTTTCTGCCTACCTACAGTCGCTCTTCCACATGTCCGCACGGCACAATTGACAACACAGTTTTTCAAGATTATCCGTACACTTTCAACGTCAGTGTCTTTTATTTGTTCGTTCCACACTGTTTCATTCACATTCAACTCTTTACTCACCGCATGTGCGTATTTTATTCTCACACCATTAACCATTAGTTTGTCTACCCTAATTCTGGACGTCCGCACTACGTTTGCTTTCCTTCTCCAAACCAACTTTTACCCTAAACACACTCTAGATATCACCAAAAAGTGGTCCGATCCACACTCCGATCCGCGCATTACTTTTGTGTCTTTCATCAGGTTTCTAAGCCGTTCATCATACACTATCAAGTCTATCATACTTTTGGATTCACCTTTTTGCCATGTATTCATATGCACATTTTTATCTTTAAACCACGTATTGGATACAAACAGGCTTCTCTCCACATCGATGTTCACCAGGTGTTCACCATTCTCATTGACTTTTTGGTCTCCAAACCTTCCTAGAACGCGTTCGATATGTTCTCTCTGTACACCCACCCATCCGTTCATATCCCCCACTATCATCACTCTTTCGTTTGGCTTACATACGTTCAATACGTTCTCTACTTTATTCCAGAAGTTTTCACGCTCCTGGTCTCTTTCTCCATTCATCCGTATATAGCATGCAATAAGAAAAATTCTTCGAAACTCCGCTTTCATTCTAACCCATATTACCCGAGGAGATTCCAACTCGTACTCTTTAACACATATTTTCGCTCTTTCACTTACGATCACTCCAGCTCTTTTTGCGCCATGCACTTCAGTCTCAACTCCTGACCATAATGATAGACTGCATCCTCCATCTCCACAGCATCCTTTCCTTTGTGTTTTGTCTCCGACACACACAGAATATCAAGGTATCTTTTATATATTACATTCGCAATTTCAAATTCTTTACCATGCATACCTCTAACATTTCACGTACCGACTCGCCATTCATTACCGGACAGTTAGTTGCCTACTGCCTCGACATGTAAGGAAGGTAGAAGTAGAAATATAGACAAAGTCAAGAAAGATATAAATAATAGATCGTGTACTTACTGTATGAATATCTCAATGTACATTTATACATATACATTTTTCACTTACATACCCTTTAATCACATCACGTTTCAACCGGATTGCTCACTACGCGATTCCTGGCTCCGCCCCACTCACCGGACTTGCTGATATTTGTTTGCGACCAAATGCTTCAATTATTTTTAATTTAGATTTCCGAGTTATAGTTATTTCTTTACATTTAATTTAATATTTATTTATCAAATCTGCTTTATTATTGTCGCAAATCGTGACAACTTACGTTTCCATCCTCTAAGTTTCTTTTATTCAATTGGAGGGTAACAATAAATAACGATAATGGCTCTGTTAGCTCTCCCGACATTAATTGTTTACTTTTAGGGTTAACCAATTACAATTAAGGTCAAACATAGCAACTAAGGTAAAAGTTAGCTTAAATTTTGAATTTGCAGTGAAGGAAGACAATATGCAACACATTGTTATAATTAAACATCTGTCATTGCGAATTACAGGAAAATGGATTGGAACTTACAGTGCAGTAGCTTGGCCAGCCCGATGACCTGATTTAAGTCCGTTGGATTCTTTTCTGTGGGGTTACCTGAAAAACCAAATAAATGTATGATGAGAGTTTTGAAAATAAAGAGAGCTTACCTATGTCTAGAAAATAGTGGCAACCTATTTGAACAGTTATTGTAATTACATAACTTTAATTAAATAGGTTTAAGAGATTAGAGTTTGTACATAAAAAAATATTATCAAATACTAACTTCTTAAAAATTATTTTCAAAACCATAAAGCGTAATATATGGTTAAATTCGCAATAAAAAATACTATCGAATACAGGCTTCGCTGGTTGAGGCGATATAAAAAATAAAGTTGATGATGGTTTTTCGGATACAAAACGTAGAATAAAAAATTTGAAAACGCCATCCTATAGGATTCAAAAAGTGACAATGAAAAACCTCTGGTTTTTAAAAATCTTTCAAAATAAATGAAGGAATTATTACGAAAAAATCGAATTTTGTTTTACATCTCTTCGTATCTCTTACTGTTTTCAAGATCCCCATACTGTTCATCCTTATCTTCTCCATATGTATGTAGATGGTCCATGTAAGAATGCTTTAAAAATATTTTGAAATATGCAGGGTGTTCCAAAAAGTTTTTATTTCAGAAACTTATATTTTTTTTAAATGGGAACGTCCAATTTTTCTAGCAAATTTGAATTCTCCAGTCAATTCCAATTCATGGTTGTTCCCCATACCTAAGTCTTACCATTTGTGAAATATTTCATTTTTTTTTTTAATACAGAGGTTTTGGAAAATCTGAATAACTACGCAACCTGTAGACTAAAGACAATAAAATTTGGGCCACAAACCACCAACATCATAAGCTGAGAGCCATAACAAAAAAATCTTTGAATGTATCACACGGTGTAAGATATTTAAGGCTCAATTTTGTCAAACTTCAAACTTAGAAAACGTGTTTTACTTAAATGTAACGCCCTGTATTTTCCTCAGTTAAACTGTTGCTTAATTAATTGTCTTTCAATCGATATCAGGTTTTCCTATACCTAAACCTAAACAAGTTTACATTTTAAAAGTGTCTTTGTAAAATATTGTTCCTATTCATATTTTACATTGTTTCAAATCAAGATAGTCGATGTCAGGCCTAACAAAACATGAAAGTTAGTCCCGTTCCAGATAGGGTTGACACAATTCTGTCTTCCGCATTTGTTAAAACCATGCCAACCCGCGCTTCAAGGAACCTTTAAATGAAAAGTGTTGAGGGCTTCCTGTTTAATTGGGGCTGAGCCCTTAGTCCCATTCGTTTTTTGCCTTTGGTGAACGAAATTTCCAAGCAAAAACCAATTAAACACAAGCAATAACATGATGAAAAAAAAGAAACCCCTGTACAGTTTCTGAACTCTAAAACATCATGTCTCTCCAGCTTAAAAACTAATAATCAAAGTTTCAACACCAATACTAACACCTCTCAAACTGTAGGGGGTGAGTATTTTGTTAATGAAGTTTAGGTTCAGGATAATTCTCTAGGGAGCAAAGCTCGTTTGGAAGCCTTTCTTGACTTTATTGCATCTTAATGGTACTAGATTAGATCAGGATAACGACACTTTAAAACAGGTTTTACAAAATGGTGTAGGAATGCACATTAATACTTAAAAAATTTCTATACGAGGCACGCAGTTTAAAATTGTATGTGTATAATGGTTTACATGACTGTTGTAGAGAAGCAACTATAACACCTCAAAAATTCAATAAAACTCTTGTTTTGCATTTCTTTCAATTCTTTTTACATCATGTGCCATTTCAAGCATTGTTAACATTTCAGGATTCGTGACACTTTTCTCACATTGATACCTATGAAAGATGCAGATGCATGTTTTTGCGAAAAACATCTGTTATTTTGAGGATAAAAAATATCTTACAGTAATTTAATAGGTTTTGCTTCCCATGGTGCAAACGTTGGCAGGCAAATACAACTACGTCATGAGTCAACTATGTACATCAGCTGCATGTGAAAAATTACCTAGGGGGGTTGAGGATATAGCGAGGGATATATACCGCTACTTGTCTAATAGTCCTAAACGTATTCAAGTGGTAAAAGACTTTCAGAATTTTATAAATGGGAGATACATAAAATGCTCCATCCTGTGCAAACTAGGTGGTTATCTTTGGAAAGTGCTGTGGTGAGATTTCAGTTGAAACTATTTTAACGCGTCTAAAAGATCGAACAACAAAATATTTTTTGCTATTCTTCGAGTTTGTATTGCCATTTTTTAACAATGTGGTCATCTCACCCAAAGGTTTATAAAATGCAAGTCTATCTGCTAGAGCAATGCTAGAGTGTTTCATAATTGTAAGACCTCTGGAAAAGGTTAACTTTAAAAATCCGCAAAATTACATTCAACTAAATAGCATTTGAAAAATCTGGAACACTGGATCTGTGGCAGAACCTGTAACAAACAGAATACACCCACGTACCACATAAAATTAAAAACCCCGAACGCGCTTCAATAGCTAAGATACCCCTTGACTAGCCGCTGATGATGATAGCTTAGCTACTGAAAGGCGTATTAATTCTATTTGTGTCGAACGTGAGTGTATTCTGTTTGTTAAATGACATTTATTCAGTGTGCTTATCTGAAAACAAATTAACAAGCGAGCAAAAACATATTTTGCGTACACGCTGTTTAAATTTCTAATTAAAAACTGTATTCATTAATAAAGGATTCGACTTCAGTGACGGCTATCCTAAAAAACTAATAGATCTTTACCATATATCAGAAGGTATGACCCTACGAAAGATTCTTTGGCACAACACTTTCCAAAACTGGTTAAGACACGTGAGTTACAAAATTAGATAATGAACGGCAATCACTACGAAATACCAAATTTAACTTTGATCCAGCGGCCAGCTTAGACGACTTTTCTGTAAAAAATATTATGTTTTTAGACAGATTCACCATTTTTTAACTTTATCGGAATTTGTTTTTAATAAGCTTGCTGCATTTCTCCGCAAACGTGAGCGAATATTCTCGCAACTGAATTTGCTGAAAACACAATAAGTTATCTACAGCTAGCATTGTAGCAAAAGTTATTTGAACTTAAAAATTGAATCACGTTATTCTTTTGATTCTAGATCTAAAGATTTGATTATGCTGCGTAACTCGCAAATGTACAAATAAATATCAGAACTCACTGAATCAGAATCAGAATAAATTTAGTTCATGTTTGTGTATTCGATAATACCAAAGTTTACATTTTATTTTTACAGAAATTACCATTTGTTTTATTGTCAGAACTTAATTGTATTTCCTTGCGTTCAAACCTGTGCGGTTGAGTAGGTTGGTGACTCAGCTGCCTTGATTTGCTTATTTTTGGTTATATTTCGTGTTATTAACGAAGTTTAATGTTTTTATTTTTATATGTGCTTGGTTTGTGACATGTTGTTACATATCTTTATATTTTTTTAACGTTGTAGTTTATTTTCAATGTACGTTTATTACAAAAACTGTTTAAATGAGCAAATCTGCCGTTTGATTTGTTCTACCTACTATTGACAAAAAAAAATTCATCTGGCAACCTTGTTTTCATTATGATCCCACTTGCGGTACTATAGCCATGTCCAAATATAGTTACAAGACGAGTGTCTCGTGACAGTTAAATTTTTGGCTGTTATCCAAGTTACGGTACTCTACAATCCATTGAGAGAATCCTACATAACCGTAGATTTTACTTTTTCTTTTTTGATTCCCATTTTTTAATTAAAGTTGTGTTACACGATGACAGCCAAAACCTTTACTGTTGCGAGATACCCATCTTACAGGTCAAGAAGAGCATAATTCAGTGGGACAGTAGGTTTCTGTATAGGCGCCCCTTGACGGTGGATAGGATGAGTGCTATTCAACAAGGACAGTTTATTCATTGGTAAAAGTATTCAGTATTTGAGAATACTGTAGTATATTCTGCAGTGAAATTTCTGCAAAAGTTTCTAAGGACGCACATTTGGTTGCATACCATTCAGACGCAATCATTAATACAATTTTATAAATTAAAAACATAAAATGTTTATTTAACACTATTAGTTTTATAAAAATTGCAATTACAGTGTGTTTTTCTAAAAGAACATTGTTAACTAAATTTTCGCCTTTAAATTTTGTGATGAATGAATACGTAGATTGAAAGATCAATCTCCGCGAATTTAAACCATAAAATGTCGGTAAAATAGAAATCTAGTAACATGTATTTTGACAAGTAATATTCTAACCTGTATTAATACAAATTGTATTTATTGATAAAAATATCAGTAGATAAACAAATATAAAAATGTTTACAGTACTAAAATCAATAAACCTTTTAAAAAATACTGGTGTTCTAAAAAATTGTGTAATCCGTCAACAAAGTGTAATGACACAAAAATTAGTTTATACCGAATATGGTGATCCGTTAAAAGTATTAAAAAAATGTGAAGAAGAGATGAATGAAAATATACAACCTCACGAAGTTTTAGTGAAAATGATAGCTGCTCCAATAAATCCAGCCGATATAAACACAATCGAAGGTAAATATCCAGAGAAACCTACATTACCAGCAATTGGAGGGAATGAAGGTGTCGCTGAGGTTCTTGATGTTGGTACAAAAGTAAAAAATTTAGGTGTTGGTGATCACGTTGTACCTCTTAATTCAGGATTAGGAACTTGGAGGACGCATGCAATTTTATCCGAAAATTTAGTATTTAAAGTACCGAAAGTTTTAGGTATTGTTGAAGCCGCCACATTAAATGTTAATCCATGCACAGCTTATCGCATGCTACGGGATTTTGTTTCTTTAAAACCGAATGATTGTGTTATACAAAATGGCGGGAATTCCTCTTGTGCACAATATGTATCACAAATATGTCGCGTGTGGGGCATTAAAACTGTAAATATCGTAAGAGATCGTAAAAATATACAGGAATTGAAGCGATTTTTATCAGATTTAGGAGCTACACACATATTAACTGAAACTGAATTAAGAACGACGAATTTGTTCAAAAGTGGGGAAGTTGCTTTTCCGAAATTAGGACTTAATTGCGTTGGTGGACGCAACGCCATTGAACTTTTGCGAACCCTTGCGCCTGGTGGTGTAATGGTTACGTATGGAGGAATGTCAAAGGAGCCTGTCACTATTCCTACTTCCGCTCTAATATTTAAAGATATTAAAGCGGTTGGCTTTTGGATGACTAGATGGACGAAAAATAATTTTGATAGTGAAGAAAGATGTGAAATGCTTGAGGAATTAATCAGTATGATGACAAATAACGAAGTACGCGGACCAGCTTTTAAAATGGTTAGCTTTAAGGAATACCAACAAGCGCTGTCTTCTATTGTAAGTTCACAAGGAATGCACGGAATGAAATACATTTTGGATTTTGACTAACTGCATTTATTTTTTATAAAAATTAATTGTTAAACATAACTGGTGTTAAATTATTTATATAAATTCAATAAAATATTAATTGATTTTTCTGTCTTGTGTCTTCACCCCATAATTAGAATTCCATTTCATACCCACCTGCTTCTATATTTTCCATAAGCCATTACAAAATCTATCAAAGATAAACATCTTTTATAATGTAGATAGAGGTAGGTAAAGAATCTCTCACTTTCTTATGGTGGTGCATAAACTATAGAAAAAGAGAGATGGTAGATGCTTTAGCAGGAATTTAGCTTTAGGGAACATACAGGTACAAAACCTGACTAGACTACCAATATGAATTTTAAATCATTTTATAAAGTTTTCATGCAAGTTAGTAAGTACCCGTTAACTTTATTGCAATTTTTATAGAAATCAAATTTGCGTCAACGTACATAAGTACTTATTTGTTTTTAAACCATTATTTACTGTAATCGATAATATCAACACTAACACAGATAATGACATTAAAATTATGTGGTAAGACTTGTTAATGTTAATAAAACATTTAGAAACAATTACTCTTGAGGTGTATCTTAAAGTGGTACGTGCTAATTTAATGCAAATTCTTGAACTGTTGTTATTCTTAGCTTCGCACATAATTTTAAAGATGCACAAAAAATTTAATCATGGCGACTTGCAGAACTGGAAGGAAGAAGGAAAACAAAAATTAAGTTAAGAATAAATACACCTACCTGCACTTTTAATTAAAAATTCTGCTTATGCCAGTTTTTGTGATCCGTTTAATATTCATACTCGTTCCTTTCACTAACGTTGAGCTAGTTTTTTTTTAATTACTCACATCTTCTATATCTATATCTATATTATATATATATATATATATATATATATATATATATATATATATATATATATATATATATATATATATATATATATATATATATATATATATATATATATATATATATATATATATCTATAAATGCAATGAACTAGCTACATCTCCTTTAGGCAGTCGTAAATTTTGGTCTTTATCTAAAGTCATTAGTAAAAACTTTGGAACATCTTCATTTACCCCCGTGACGTGTATTGACGGATCGGTAGTTGCTGATTCTGTAAACAAAGCCAATGTTTTTGTGGATTTGTTTGCATCAAACTCGTGTCTCAATGATTCTGGAAAAGATGTGCCCCTAGTCAACTCCTCTTCATACGCCATGAAACCAATTCATTTTCGGTACAAGCTCTTGGAATCGATCATCAGTAGACTTGATCTAAATAAAGCGACTGGCCCAGACGGTATCCCAGCTATTGTCTTAAAGAAATGTTCCCCCGAACTAGTACCAGTCCTGTCTAAGCTCTATGTCTTCTGGGAAATTCCCTTCATCATGGAAGTTAGCAAATGTTCAACCTAAAAGGCGGTAAGACCGATCCCTCAAACTACCGACCAATTGCCATCACTTCCATTTCGTCTAAAATCATGGAAAAAGCCATCAATCAGCAACTGCTCACGTTCTTTGAAACTAACAAACTCCTTAGTCACCACCAATATGGGTTTAGGAAAAGTCGTTCAACAGGCGATCTTCTTTCATATGTGACCCAAGTTTGGAACAATACAGTAGAGCAGTCCGGTGAAACAGTTGTAGTCGCTCAACGGCATTTGACCATGTTTGGCATAAGTGTTTACTTGCCAAACTCATCTCGTTTGGGTTAAATGATACGCTCATCAACTGGGTTTCTAGTTTCCTCGATAAAAGACGAATACGTGTCGTAGTTGATGGCTTTTTTCAACAGAAGTTAGCATTAACGCGGGCGTACCACAGGGATCCGTTATAGCGCCTATACTTTTTATGCTGTACATAAATGACCTTATTTCTTCAACAACTAACCCCATCCATTCCTTTGCTGACGATAGCACTCTTCACTGCAGTTCATCTCAGTCTATTCATAGTAATAATCCAACTTCTATATCAAATCAAGAAATTAAAGCTGAAGTGGCAAATTCAATTAACAAAGACATTCAACGTATTCTCGAATGGGGAAGCAATAATCTAGTTAAATTTAATGCTAACAAAACTCAGTGTTGCCTTGTGTCCGCCAAAAAAGATCGATCATTTCCTGTTGTAAGTATGAATGGCTCAGTTCTTAAGTTTTCAGACTCTATTACTATGTTGGGTATGACTGTATCTTCAAATCTCTCATGGGTTGACCATCTTCTGTCAACTACCAAAACAGCTGCTCGTAAAATAGGCTTTTTGTACAGATCTAAGCAGTACTTTACCTCTCGACAACTCCTTCTGCTGCATAAGGCCCAAATTCGGCCTCATCTGGAAAATAATTCTCACCTCTGGGTTAGTGCTCCCCAATACGCTCTCGATATCGTTGATCGTATTCAAAAGAGGGATTAGGCTTATAAATGACCCGTCCTTAACTTCTCACATACAGTTCCTTGAGCATAGAAGGGTGGTTTCAGTTCTTTCTTTGTATTATCGTTATTACAACGCCTATTGTGCTGCTGAATTATATTCTTTGATACCATCTTGGTCTATCTTTGCGAGAAACACTGGGTTCGCTCATTCACATCATCAGTATGCAGTGCAAATCTCCACTTGTCGTACCAAACGGGCGCAATCCACATTTTTCTACACGGCTTCTAAACTCTGGAATGATGTCCCTAGTTCCTGTTTTCCTCTCACTTATGATATGAGAAAATTTAAGGTAGCTGTTCATAGGCATCAATTGGCAATTCACTATCCCTCTATCCATCCTCCTAAGTGTTTCTGAGTGCTTTAGCACGATAGGCCTAATTTAGCCGGTTCAGGTTCATAATCATAAAAAAAAATATCTATCTTAAATAGGTATTCTAGCAATAATGGATTTGGATTGTAAGGGAAAGGGCAGGGGTTCCCAATCTTTTCAATCCGCGGCGCACTTACAACTTTAGTGTTTTATCTCGTCGCCGTAACCTAGCTAGCTAGACGGGATAGATATATACAGTCGAAAGAAATAGCTACGTAGTCAATGTGACGGGTAAGCTTGGTTATCTGCCCACATTTTTTTAAAGCGTGGGATCAGGTTTGACACCGCCACCCTCATTTCTTGTTTAACATTGATCTTAGAGCGATATTTGCTCTTGATTACGGCTACAGCTGAAAATCCAGCTTCACATAAATAAGATGTTGCAATTGTTCGAAGCTAAAGTTGGATATTCATTTTGAACCGATATCCAAAACTCCACCAAATCGGAACACGAGAATCTAGTTTTAAGGCTGCTGTCACAAGAAAGTTCAATTAGACTCTCTTCTTCTTGCGATGTGGATTCTGGTGGAGCTTGTTCATGAAAAGGATCTTGGATCCATCCAAATTTGTCTACATTGTCAGTAGTACGGGGGAACCCTCCCCAACACTTTTTTACGCCACAAGCCCCGCCCCCTGGGACACCTTTCCCTCCACTTTTTTTACTCGCCCACGTGAGAGGTGTATATTTGAGGGTGGGGCCAGTTTCTTTTCCGGGGCTATTTTCAACACTTGGGCAGAGTTGAGACCCTGATTTGGTTGTATTAAGAGTCTTTTTGGCTGTATACCCCTTGGAGGTTAGGCAATTACACGTGCATGCTATGTTCTATTGGAGGAATTAAAACTAGGCCACGCCCTACCTTTTAACTGATTGGTCGTGCGTGTACCAGCCTCTCTGGCTTCTGATTGGTCCTTATCCCCACTACTCAGCCGCTGTGTTCTGACTGGAAGATTAAGTCTCTGCATTCTGATTGGTTATGGCGGGGATTTTGAAAATATTTCTTTAGTAATAAAGAGGTTCTTGTAAAACAGGTGTATGAACTGGGACCTGGTCCTGCGCGGGAAATTTGAAATTGTCTTTAATAATAAAGAGGTTCTTGTAAGACAAGTATAGGAACTACCATGTAAGTCTACAAAACTTGTTCTAGGGGCTTCGCCCTCTGTTGCGGCCCCTGGTTGTAAATTGTATGGGGCCTTAACCTTATATATATAAGTGCAGAAACTAGCTCTTGGGCCTTGGCCCCTGTAGTGACCCCCCTTGGTGCAATTGTATGTGGGTTCTAACCTAATCTTATAGGTATAAACGCGCTAACACGCAAATGCGAAAACATACAAACACGAAAACACGCGAACTCGTAAACACGCAAACGCGAAAAACATACAAACACGAAAACACGCTAACGCAGAAACACACAAACTAAAACACGCTAACACAAAAACACGAAAACACACAAACGAAAACACGCAAACGAAAGCACGCTAACACAAAAACACGCAAACGCGAAAACATACAAACACGAAAACAGGCTAACGCAAAAACACGAAAACACAAACGCGAAATCATACAAACCGAAAACACGCAAACGAAAACGCGAAAACACACAAACACGAAAACACGCTGACGCAGAAACACAAACGAAAACACGCTAACTCGAAAACACGTAAACACGAAAACACACAAACGCGAAAACATACAAACACGCTAACGCAATAACACATAAACGAAAACACTCTAACATAAAAACACGCAAACGCGAAAACATACAAACACGAAAACAGGTTAACGCAAAAACACGAAAACACGCAAACGCGAAATCATACAAACACGAAAACACGCTAACACAAAAACACGCAAACACGAAAACACACAAACGAAAACACGCAAACGCAAAAACATACAAACACGAAAACACGCTAACGCAAAAACACGCAAACACGAAAACACACACAAACGAAAACACACAAACGAAAACATGCTAACGCTAAAACACACAAACGAACACACGAAAACACGCTAACACGAAAACATACAAACACGCTAACACAAAAACACATAAACGAAAAGACGCTAACACGAAAACACACAAACGAAAACACGCAAAGAAAAATACGCTAATACGAAAACACGCTAACGCAGAAACACATAAACGAAAACACGCTAACACGAAAACACGTAAACACAAAAACACAAACGCGAAAACATACAAACACGCTAACGCAAAAACAAATAAACGAAATCACGCTAACATGAAAACACGCAAACGCGAAAACATACAAACACGAAAACAGGTTAACGCAAAAACACGAAAACACGCAAACGCGAAATCATACAAACACGAAAACACGCTAAAGCAAAAACACGCAAACACGAAAACACACAAACGAAAACACGCAAACGCAAAAACATACAAACACGAAAACACGAAAACACACAGAAACGAAAACACACAAACGAAAACACGCAAAAGAAAACACGCTAACGCTAAAACACACAAACGAAAACACACAAACGAAAACACACAAACGAAAACACGCAAAACAAAACACGCTAACGCTAAAACACACAAACGAAAACACACAAACGAAAACACACAAACGAAAACACGCTAACACGAAAACACGCAAACGCGAAACATACAAACACGAAAACAGGCTAACGCAAAAACATACAAACACGAAAACACGCTAACACAGAGTTGGGGGTTTATAAATAAAATAATTCTTTCTGTTTATCTGGTTTATTACTTATTCCGTATACGCAAATGGAAGAGTATCAAAGTTTTCAGTTCTCCGTCACTTAGAGTAACTTATTCTATATTATTTAGATTCAGGTCTACTTAATACATTGTAGCACCTATATCTAACTATTTTTCTATCATTATACACAAAAAGAGAGTCTTTACTATTACTAAGCACCATATCCTTCATCACTTCAAAGTTTATAACACGAGAGTTTTTATAGTTTAAGGTAATACCCTTCACTCTACACATCGGTGGAAAACACATTATAGCTGTAGTTTTTCGGTCCTGTACTAACAAACTCAGCTATATAGCTTCCTTCACCGTACGCCTCCAGCTCGTCGGTCATCCGTCCAAGGAAATCCCCGCAAGTTGGAATCCAGTCGTCGAGTTTTGCGACAAATATGACACTGTCGGTATCATAATACAGAACGCGACGGTCTAGTTTTTCCAGGTAAGTCTATAGCTCTAAACGCGCGTGAGCTGTCGTGTAAGCGGCTATGGACACATTAATAGTTTTTGTGATTCACCTTCACCCTCCGGTCTATCCCAATTTACATTACTACATTATCATTAATAGGGATAATGGATTGTACCTGAATCAATGGATCCGTAAACAGTGTAAAAAAGTCCTTTGGCTCGGATACAATACTGCACTGAGTTAAATTTTCGCGTTGACCAAACTTACCCCAAAAAGAATTCAGCATCAGTTTGGCCAAGTACCTTAAACCTGGATTTTTCTTGATATTATTAGCGTCTAGGCGAATTCCCTCCTTCAAATAATATTTTGTTATGTACTGAGCCTTCTCGGCCTCTGACGTGCAATGGCTAGGCCACCCTGAGCATTCCTGTGGAGTTTCAGGAAATTATCGATGTACCCGCTAAATAACCCACCCTGTTTCGTCGCTTTATTATAAGTGGTTACCTCACACTCCCAAATCTCGAAAACGTCCAAAATTTTATATTTTTTAGTGATAGCCTTACGCAGCTCGTCAGCTACAAACGTCCCAACGAAACTGCGCTCCTACATAGTACAAACATCAACTTGACATGCATTTTTAGGGGTAAGACAGGGTGGTAGAGATTAGAGGGTGGTAGTACTCGACATTTATCTAAACCCCCCATCGTGTCCAATGAAATGTTCTTACAATCTAAACCTACATGAATTCTCGAATGACCTACAGGATACTTACAATATTTATTTACATAGGGGTATAATGAGCACACGTCATAATACATGATTTTCTCACAAATACCGTCACATTCATAATACGGTTTACTGGCATTAGTGCGACCACCGTAAAACGCGTTTCGTGGATTTAAAGGTTCGTCATCTTGGTCACCTAGATTCTGTATAAACGCTCTTAACTCATCATTTGCAAGCAATAGTCTTTTCAAATCGCATTCACGCATCTCCACTAGATTATAACCGAGCTCGCGTAGAAATAGGGATCGTGCCACAGTGTTTTCGTTTCGGGCAAGCAAGTATTTGCACCAAGCTTAGGATCAATATTGGCTTGGTTAGGGAAACATTCCTCGCAATCGTGCCAATAACACCCCTGAAACTCGTAAACGGTATTCGATTCCGTACAATAACCGTCGACCTTAACAGCATCAGGTGTTCTAAACTCACGAGATTTCCCTACGTGCTGTATGGTCACTTGTTGCGAATGCTCCACGCAGCGTAACCACTGCATTGCGACCTTTGATTGGTTGTCGGCACGTCTATAACCACCTTTTGGAATGAGCTGGATTGTGTTTTCTTTGAGGAAAACCCTAGGAAACACTTTATTGCAAGCGCTAGCAATGGTGGTAGCCTCCTCAAACGGATCGACTTTATTTTGGGTCGTGAAGGTCGACCAGAAACTAATACAACCTTTAACGAGAATCTTAACATCCATCAGGCAATATTTCTCAATCTCCTCACTCATCTTAAAAACATGGTCACTCTGGGTCACATGCCAATCCAAAAGTCGTTGCCTCTCTTTCTCAGACATCTGATCTGCACAATAATATTCAAGTGGTGGCAATGGACCCTCGTAATTCTGATTCTCAGATATGTTGAAGAGAAAGGGAAAGTAACCCTTGGAATCGGGAAAATCGAAAGTTTTCGGAAATTCCGAGAGTGGTGATGGAATGAAATTAAGGGAGTCAATAAAACTAATATCTTCGCATTGAATGGAAATTAGTTTTAAACCGTTGGTAATGACTTTGGATCTCCACCGGTTATTATCAGTTAACATGCATCTAAGCACAAAACATCCATCTTACCCCTTCATAAAATGATTGAACAGGATTTTCCCCGAAAATATGCACTCTTTCGCTACACGTTGAGCATCGCTCATTCAAATTATCAGTGGAGCGGATACAAACGAAACAAACATTTGCGGCCACGCATAGATTGGGCTCATGCAGAAATCTGTCATTCGTTCCTCACATACCATCTCTTGCATGCACTCCAAAACGTAAAAGATAAACATAGATGGTTTACCATTACCGCCGTCGCATCGCACCTTGTTAACAGGCATGTAACAAAGATGACTAATAGGTTTTTGGTTCATGCACGTGGAGCAATAGCTGTATCCGCATCTATGTTTACCTTTTACTTCAATGGTTTTAAGACGCTTTAAACATCTACGTAATTTTTCACACAGTTTAGCGTCCTTATGGTTTCTAAGGCATTCCTGCCCATAAAAATCTCTCTTGCAAACATTACAGACAATTTTAGGAGATTCAATAGAACATGGAGGCTTTTGATGACACGCAGGGCACTGATACCGAGTGTCCCAATAAAATGTATACACTCTTTAACAGTTCATAACAACCACACTTTTTTTTCAGTTGTGACTGCTTAAAATAATGGCTGGAGTCAAACTAAACTTTAAGGAAAGAAAATTCATTCTAAAGTGCTACTGGAAGACTGAGAACGTAAGTGAAGTGCAAAGACGGTTTAGGATGGAGTTTCAACGAGATGCACCAACGAGACTCACAATTACTCGTTTGCGAGATAAGTTTGAGCAAGAAGGAACTGTTAAGGATGTCCATAAGAACCATTCCGGAAGACCACGATCATCCACCAGCCCCACAAGAGAAGGAGAAGTCATTCAGAGATTTCAGCAATCACCTAGAAAATCTGTCCGGCAAGCGGCTCGTGAGACAGGAGTTTCAAAATCGAGCGTCCATCGCATTTTGAAGTGTGCCAAATGGAGAAGTTTTATTCCTAGATTAGTGCACGTTCTCAATGAAGATGATTATGACCGCAGAATCCAATTTTGTGAGTGGTACCAAGAAAAATGTGCAGAGGACAATCAATTCCTATACAAGTTTGTTTGGAGTGATGAGGCTATGTTCAAGTTAAATGGTTCAATAAATCGTCACAATTGCACCTACTGGGAGGCTGACAATCCTCATGTGACAGTGGAACACCATGTGAACTTACCAGGGGTTACAGTGTGGTGTGGTTTGTCAGCATTTGGTTTAATTGGACCTTTCTTTTTTGATGGTACCGTGAATGGTGCAAATTACCTCAACTTGCTACAAGATTCCGCTATGCCACGCATCCAAGAGATGTTTAGGAATGAAGAATGGTACTTCCAGCAGGATGGAGCACCTCCCCACTATCATCGTGACGTAAGGGCCTATCTTGGTGGCCACCTGCCAAACAGATGGGTAGGCAGAAGAGGAAGCACCGAGTACCCTCCACGCTCACCGGATTTGACCCCCATGGATTTTTTTCTGTGGGGGCATGTTAAACACAATGTTTACACCACAAAACCAGCTACAATCGATGAGTTGAGAGCAGCTATTGAAAGAGAATGTGCCGAAATATCAATTGAAATGATTAGGAACGTTTTGGATCCAATCAATCAGCGTTATCAGCTGTGCATGGACCACAATGGCCAACAATTTGAACATTTTCGATAATTGACTAGTTTCTACATTTGTTAACATTATTTTCATTTTTGGAAGTTTTCTATATTATAATAATTGTTAGTGTTATAGTCATTTAAAGAGTGTATACATTTTATTGGGACGCTCGGTACATACATTTCATATGTTTCCTTTTGTCATTACAGCGTTTTCTACACTGCTCGCAGTAATAACTGCAGGTAAATGCTGAAGTTAGGCTGGCAATTACGTTATAGAGCTCATCCTCGAGTATAAAATTTAATACTACTCTACTCGGTTCCCTAGGACCCTCAAAATACATCGAATCACCTATTCGCGAATTATAAACTACGATAGTGTATCAAACTAAATGGTTTTGAAATGCTTGAATGTGCTCGTAAGTACCACCCTGACTAAGATCTACACCGCTGTTTTGGCAAAGTTACATGGCTCGTGCTTGAAATAAAGGACAACCCATTTCCATACTATGACGCATTGTATCGTTATTTCTAAATGCTATTGCTATGACTAAGGCACGAGCTAAACAATTGTTTTCATTGATTGTTGGGGGGACAACAATAACACCTTGTTTTCTTGCTTTACAAAAATCTTCAAATTTTATTCCTGTCAAATTTTTGCGCCCATAGCCTACAGGTACCGACACTGTATCCACGTTTAAGACTAACAAGTCACTCGAGAAAAAACTAGCATTGCTCTGCATTACCTTTTCAAGTAGCGACATTATCACTTTCACCGACAACTGGTCCACTCTTCTAAATGACAGGCCGATTGGTTTGTCAAGGTAATTAGGGTTCCTTAACATGATCCCTACACGGTCTGACGGAGCCGCATCCTGCACTATTTATGCATACAACTCCTCGAATGCACTCAACAAAAATATGTATTAGATAAATAACATTGTTAGGAAATGGTATATTTTACCTGTAGCCATGTTAAGGGATTATCCTTGCACGTGTCGTCATTAAAACTAAATCTCAGCGATTTACACGCTTTGTGTTGAATTTTTTTATAAATTTGCTGTTTGACTCTCCTATTATATTTATATGATTGAACCCCGTTTGGGTAGAGGATGGTCCAGCCTCTTGTTGCTGAGACAATGAGCCCTATTGCCCTTGCTGCTACAATGTATTCATTCAGTAAGCGAAACAATAAAAATTAGAAAAGACATACCGTAATCAAATCCTCCGCAGCTGTAGTTCCCATCATCTCATCATCGTCAAACACATATCGCGCGTCTAATGATTCCACCCATCTGCATATATCAACGTTCACCTCTCACCGTGCACACCGCCAGTTTGTTCTGAGCGCATCAAGCTCTCATTTCTTATAATTTCGACAAGAGGTAAGCCATACTACATTGGAACACATTGGAGCCATATATTTTAAATGCAAACGTATAGAATTAATGTGTGAAATAGTTTTGGACACACACTTTACTGTATTATTTTGAGGTTATAAAATTAAATGATCGAGTTTGGGGATTTCGAGCCCAGGGGGTGGTATTATTAAACCAGAGTGCGAAAATGATGCCGCTTAATTGTATTTACACTTAGGTGGATGAATCTATGCCGAAAAAGAAGAAGAAGCCATGGAACCCAGAAGATATGAAGACTGCACTTGAGACTATATGGAACGGAAGTAAAATAAAAACAGCTGCTAAAAGCTTTAATGTCCCCGAATCGATAATTAGAAATTGACTAAAATTGGGAGAAGATTATAACCCGCCTATGGTAGAAAACATACTACATTTTCAAAAGAAGAAGAGATAAATGGTCACATTCATCACTCTTTTGGCAAAGAAGTTTACTGGGGTAACTCAACAACAGTTGTGTAAATTAACTTATGCCATTGCCGCTGGAAGAATATGAAAAGTATTTTTTAGCCAGAGAAAATAATGGCTAGAAAATTATGGGTGTATTCCATTTTGAAAGGAAGATCCAGACCAACAAGCTTAAAGAAGGTTTTGGGATTTAATAAATCCGAAATAACATTCATTGCAAAGCATTTCCCAGCCAATCAAATTCTTAACGCTAATGATACGGACATCAGCAATATTGAGAATCCTGGCCAAATTTATTTCCCAACAAGCCTAAAACAAGTCGGGAAGGCTGCTAGTACAGAAAGCGGCTCGAACAAAGTCATATACGAGCGGTTATGATGGAAAAAGCCGTCAAAGGATTTGAAGTGGCTGCGATATATCCGTTGAATCCATATATATTCGAGGACGATACAGTCTAACTTCTGATCCTATTATTGTTGATTTACCCTCGCCAATCAATCTGAAGGTGTTGAAAATAAATCTACCAAAATGAAAAATAGGATAAACTGGAGAGAAAAATTCAGAATTTAAATGTTTGTGGTATGATGTTAAACTACATATCTGTAATACTAATAGTAGAAGTCAGACACTTGGACAAGCATTTAATTGTTTTTTAGTAAAAGTGATCATTAATAACACCCTTAGTTGTTATTCAGTGACTCCGGGTTTTCCACTTAATAGATTTTCTAATGATAATTTTCATATCGGCTTTTAAGGTCACTTTTCGGGTCATTTTATCATTTTCTTTTAACCAGATTTTCATACCCCTCTTCGGATTACATATTTCAAGGTGGTATAGCTGGTTTCGGCATCTCAAGTCTTATCCCTTTTTTAACACCTGCTATTGTGGCGGCTTTCCAAGCACTATTGTCCCTTTTCCATTTCATCCCCTGTTTTTATAATTTTCTATTTAGGCCAGATTTTCATACCTTTCTTCGGGTTGCATATCCACCTCAAAGTGGTGCAACTTTCGTATGCCGTCATTTAGTTCCTACCTTCTTATTTCCGTGCGCTCTGGTTCTCGCCGTTTGGTTTTCGTGTGCCCCTTTGGCTTTCGCAATCCTGTTTACGTGTGACTTTTTAGCTTATGGTCCAAAATTATATTTCTCGGCGGCTTTCTTTATTCCTTTTATAACAAACGCTTAACGCTTATACCATGAAAGGTAAATTACGACAAATAATTAGACTTACATCATATAAAAAGGAAATTTTGCACTACAGCTTAACTCATCGGACACACATTACTTAAGATACTTACTGTACGTTGATAACCCTTTTCTTTATAAACTGGTCGTAAGTAATTAAAGTACAACAAAAAATGAGGGGTTGTACCTTAATGTCATATGTAAACTTAGTAAATAATACAACTGCTGTATTTATTTGTATGTTTACATTACATACAAAATAATATCGGCTGGTTAATTTTAGCATAGATGCAAATAAAAATAGTACTTAAAGTTTTTGAAAAGCTTTACGATAGTAAACTAATTCTTAATTGATACATAAAAACTATACATAAAATAGAAATTATCTTTACCCAGAATTATTTCAAAATGAAAATTGTTTGAAACTGAATAAGTTCAATGTAATAACAAAATGTATGACCTATGTCAACAAAATACCACTGAAGTAAGGCCCTCAAATTATTGTATCTTAGAAAACACTAACTGAAGTCAGCTGTTTTATTTTGATTACCATAGTATTAGCTTTCCGAAACCAACTTTACTTTAATGTTCGTAAATCTAATTTGTCCACTTAATGATAACGCAGTTTGCCCAAGAAACGAGATGTACTTACTTGTAGTACATTCAACATAAAAAGTAATATATTGTATCGAAAAGATCCTGCTGTCGAAAACTTAATTTCTCTACAATAACATAAAGCGTAACGTCAATGTAAAGGTACGGTAATTTCCACCACTTTTAAATAGAGTAGTGGCAACCTTAATGTATGCTCGGCCCACAGTAGCGCAACGCAGGTATTGAATAACTATGAAGGCGGTCATACTAGATAGCAAGCAGCATGCTTCCATATTTAATTACAGGAGTACAAAATGTATCATCTAACTCATGGTTACTCAAACATATATACTTCACGAACCCATTTTTAATTTATTATACGATTGCGAACTACTTTTTTGCCTGAACAACCCCCCCCCCCCTACTTTGCTACGCTCACTCGTGTACAAATGGTGCAAGTAGTTACATTTAAAAAAAACTTTGAAGTGAAACTGAAAAACTGGAAAAGATACATTTCATGTTGTGTGTGTGTGTGTCAAACAGGCAAAAGTAGATAAATCTTTTATTGGTTATACTGGTTACTATTACACAATACAATACATGGTGTCAGGTGAATAAGGATTTTAAACCACCATCTGAACTAAATTTAACAGGAAACTTTTTGTTTGCTGTCCTGTAGCAGAAATAACAGTTCATCAAAGTAATATTAGTACGCAGGACAGCAACGAATAAACTTATTTTGTTGTTTTTAAATTCGATAGTGGTGCAAATGTTAACATTTTAACAATGGAAGTTGCAACTAAACTTGGATATACGAAGTTTAAAGAAACTAACGTAATTTTAGAGGTTTTTGGAGGTCAAATAATTAGACCTTTAGGCAAAATAACTTTAACCTGTAAAACTGAAGTTAACTAGCACATAAATATCAAACAATTCGAATTTATTGTTGTTAACGCTGAGACTAGTGAGACGAAAAATGCAAAATCCATTTTAGGTTTAAATAGGTGTTTAGCATTGGGTCTAATTAAAAGAATTTTTACAGTTACTAGTAAAGATATAATGAATAATCTCTCTTCCGTGGAATGGGTTTATTAAAAGATTATATTTGTCATATTAATGTTGACCCAAACATAATGCCTACTATAAGACGACCTAGACGTGTGCCAGTTGCTATTCAAGATGGGTTAAAACTGCTACTACTAGAAATTTCAAACAATTAAAAAAATAACCAATGAGAATATTTCAGTGGTTCCCAACTTAGTAACAGTTGCGAAAACGATGAACATTGAGATTTTGTTTGGACCTTTCAAATCTTAATATAGCAATAATTCGGGAACCTATTGGGATACCAACTATTTCAGAAATAAGTCCAAAATTAATTGGAAAAGACTTTTATACGATTTTACCTTTAAAGTACGGATTTTATAATATAAAATGAGATGGAGAATCTTCATTACTCTGTTCTATTTCATCACCTTTTGGTACATACAGATTTTGCAAGCACTAAATTTATACGAGGGTGGTTCAATAATTATTGTCCCTGACCTAGAAGCAGTTCTATTTTTCCACAAAGTCTCCTTTCACAGTAATGCACTTTTTCCACCTATGCTGTAAAGCCACTATGCCTGCTTCAAAGAAAGTTTTTGGGTGAGCCGTGAGCCATTCCTCCATAGCCTCCATAACAGTTGCATTCGAGTGAAACTTCGTCCCCTTGAGTTGCTCCTTCAACTTAAGGAACAAATGAAAATCACTAGGGACGATGTTTGGTGGGTAGGGAAGGTCTTCTAACATATCAAAACCAGTAAACATGGCTTCTGTGCTCTGTCCTTTATATGCAAGGTCCAATGGCTTCTCGGAGAAAGGAGTTGGAATTGCTAACAAAAAGTGAAGGTTCTGACATTCCTTTTGGAATTGCTCTTTTAGAACACCATAATACAATAGTTTCAGGGGTTGCCGCATCTCCAGCTTAAATATTAATGAGCAGACAGTTACGTTCAACATTATCTGTTACTAAGAAACACTTAACGTCTAAAACTGTAAATGTTTCTGATGAAAAATGCAGTAAATAATAGCAGGCTTATGTTTGCGTTTTCATATTTCATAAATTTTGTTTAACATCTTAAGCAATTCTTAAAGATATTACCGAGGACTACAACTGTGAATGTTATCGAAACGTTTAAATTTATATAGAACATAAATAGGAAAATACATGGTTTGCAAACCGAAAAGGTAAGTATTTTAATTATGTTTCATGGTAAGATTTTTCCTTCTAAGATCGCTGTATGTAGGATTTGAATTTGTGTAATACGTTTG
>JARFJB010001166.1:7550000-7570000 GCA_036346205.1 Vesta saturnalis
GGTAGAACTGAACGGGTATCGGATTAACAAGGAGGATTGTCAATATATGGTTCTATTGTGCTTGAAACCGCCTTAATGCTTTGCTGTCTCGTACTTATTGTACGTGACAAAGAAAGATGGATATATTATGAATAATGCCTCTATTTCTGCCGAACAAAAGCGTTTGCAACTTTCACACATAATGACAAGGCAATAAGAATCAGATGCAGGTAGAATAGAAATTCAATAGGTATAATAAAATGCCAGTGGTTCTCAACACTGCTTTAACATTATATAATTTGTGAAGAAATGCAACTTTTGTATAATAAAAATAATAATCGATTACTAATTACCTATAAGTAATTTCAATTGACACCTTTCACTTATACTTATAACAACAATAACAAATACATTTTTATTATAGTTAGTAAATATTAATTAAATTACAAAGATATACTTTTATAATTAAATGTAAAATTATAATTGTCATTCGGCTTCAGATTCATCACTTCCTGAGTCATCCAAATCTTGGAAAAGATCATCGTCATCACTTTCTTCAGTGTTAACTGTGAAAATAAGAGGTCTTACTTCATCCACAATCTCTTCATTAACAAAAGTATCTTTAATTATTTTATCCGTATGATCAATACATTTTTGCCATATTTCCGCACTAACTGTTTTTAATGCGTCGTTCCACGTATTAAGAACATCTTCGTCTTTTCCGGATGTCGCAACGATACTTTTGTCGTATTTGTTCTTAGTAATGCCCCATACCAACTCAATTGGATTGAAATGGCAATGATACGGGGCAGGCGCAAAACTTCATGTCCATATGATAGAGCTAGCTCATCGATTACATATTTTCGCATTGGTCTACTTTGTTTCTTTTGGCCAATTCCACTAACTCTGCCTTTGTCATAAAATTTTCCCACGCTATTTTTTAGCGGTTAACCATTGCTGTATTTCTTCTTTTTCCAAGAAACTTTGACTGCCTTCTCTGCCTTTCGAGAATGATAACTCGCATTGTCAAGGACAATTATTGATGGTTCCTCTAATTTTTGTAAAAGTGATTCCTCAAACCATTTTTCGAACAATTCTGCGTTCATATTATCGTGATAATCTAATGATTTATTTTTGTACCGAAAATTAATTGACTTCCGTCGATAAAACCGTTTCTGTTACCTGCTTCAATGATAATAAATCGTTTTCCATCTGATGATTTGTTCGGTTGATGTAAACTCTTTGCACTGTTATCTTGCCAAGTACATTTTGACGTACTACCTTTACTAAATATCCACGTTTCGTCTGTAAAACAAACTGTCTCGAACTTTCGGAGTTAAGATTTTTGAGATACTTTCTCAGAAAAACGTTTCTTTTGGCGACAATGTGGCTTTGTTCACACAAACCGCGTCTATTGTTGGTTTTGGAATTTAAAGCCCATATTTTTTAACACTAGAGCCAAACTGGTTTTTCCTATTTCATACGCGGTTCTCAATTTTAAGAAGTTTAATAATGAATTTAACGTTACGTGTTCCTTCTTCGCGTACATCTCGTATATTAATGCACGAATTGTTTGTTTTCCATTTTCTGGAAAATCTGTAGTGCAAAGTTTGACACGCTGTTTTTTCACTGGAGGTTCCAACTCGCCGCCATTTTTTTTTAAAGCACAGATTTTCCCCACCGTCGAAACCGAAAGTTTTAACGCGTTTGCTGTTCTTTGTTGAACAGAAAATGTAGATAATAGTGGACCACCATTTTCTTTTCTTCTTTAAAATAATCGACTGTATTTAAAACTAATTCGCGAATTTCTTTACTCAACTTTTTCGGCATTATATTAATGGTTAGTTTATATAAACGCTTACTCAAAGAATAATGATAATATAGATATTGCAGTTGTTTTATTTATACCTATATGTACCTACTAAATGGTATAATAATCTATTATTAATTACTTATTGTTACAGTATTGCATATTTATTTGGATTCTTTTGTAATTGGAGTACACTAAAATGAACTTTCTAAATGTAAATTGAAATACCTATACTTAATCGAATATTCATTATTATGAATGGCTTTTATAAATGTTTATTATAAAACTTGCATTCTTCCATAAATTTTAAATGTAATGTTAAAGCAGTGTTGAGAACCACTGGCATTTTATTATACCTATTGAATTTCTATTCTACCTGCATCTGATTCTTATTGCCTTGTCATTATGTGTGAAAGTTGCAAACGCTTTTGTTCGGCAGAAATAGAGGCATTATTCATAATATATCCATCTTTCTTTGTCACGTACAATAAGTACGAGACAGCAAAGCATTAAGGCGGTTTCAAGCACAATAGAACCATATATTGACAATCCTCCTTGTTAATCCGATACCCGTTCAGTTCTACCGGACAGGCTTTATCATAGGGGAGGTTCCCCTTGTTTTCCCAGTTGCCAGTACATAACAATCTCCCTCACTAATTTTTATAAACAATAAAGTTAAATAAATTTTGGATAAAAATAAAATAGAACATTATTCTTAAAAATTGATTAGTACAGAACATTAAGTTGAATAGTATTGAAATCACTAAAATTGTACATGAATTAAGTAATGTTTCTTTTAGAAGAATACATCATAGTCTTGAAACCTCTGTGAGAATTTTCTTTGCGGTTCCGATCGTCTCGGGGTAATCAGCTCCGGTTGGCCTTCATGTTGGTCCGGTAGGACCATGGGTTGAGGTTGGACCACAGGAGGATACCATAGTTGCTCTTCTGGTGGCCCTGTTGATTCGTTCGCATATAATTGACTGTTGTTGGGTATAATCGGGGCAAACGTCACTCGTTTTTTTTTGGTTTGAACTCGTCGGAGGTACGCAGTAATTGATTAATGTGTCTCTTTAGGGAATATCCATCACCATCAAGTTTGACAATATAGTGAAGCTTCCCAAGTTTTTGAACTATAGTTCGGAGCCTCCAGGTTTGTTTACAAGTAGAGGGATACCACTTTGCTTGTATCCGATCACGCACAAACAATTGACGTACCCTTGAATTGGAGTCTGGGAAAGTTGATCTTGGTGGCGGTGGCATCAGTAGGTCTAGTTGAATGCGTAACCTACGATTTAGGTTTTCCACATGAGACAGGTGTAGATCTATATCTTATTAACATTTCTTGAATTTTTCTTTGATTGGGTAATTTTGACGAAGTCATTGCCCGTAGTCCTGTTTTAGGGTCTGTACATTACGTCCCGCGAGTCCGTTGGTGGAGGGGTGACCTGGTGCTATAAGCTTTTGTTGTACCCAGATTTGCACAAAATTTCGTAAACGTTTCGCTTTTGAAAATTGTGGCATTGTCAGAGACGAGGACTTTTGGGAAGCCCTGCGTTGAGAATATGTCTTGTGAATCGGTAGTCGGTGCATTTTTGGAGAAGCGGATTTCTAACCATCGTAACTTTGCGTCGATCAGAATAAAAAAATGGTGGTCCTGGACCGGTCCTGCGTAATCCATATGAACCCTTTCAAAATTTTCGGAGGGTTCATCCCAGTGATGATTTGGTGCTTTTGGAGGATTTTTTCTTATTATCCGCAATTTTGACAAGCTTTGACAATATTTTCTTTGTCTTTACCTGAGTTTTTCCAGTAAACGTACTATCTAGCTAATCGTTTCATCTTAACAATCCCCACATGGGTGTGATGCAGTTCTGTGAGGACAATTTTATGCATAGAAGTTGGTACGACTACTCGCTGTCCTCTAAATAGTATGCCATTTTGAAAATTGTATTCTGAATAATTATTTGTGATTTTAAAATGAAAATTGAAAAATGAAAACATTAAAATTTACAGACATTCACATGTAGTATTTGGAATAACTTGTAATCCTTTTTTGTTAATTGCTGTACTGGAGTATCATTTGAAATGCACGCTTGAACATTCAAAGAAAACAGGGAACGACTACGATTCAGATGTTATTTAGAAACTAATGAATTCCTTTTATGTCGACAATGTTGTAGCGAGTGTTCAAAATACGTACGCTTTTCACCAGTTTATAGAACAGTCCACACAAATTTTGGCTGATTACAAATTTGAACTTAGAGGGTGGGATTATACGTTACAAGATGATGCAGAAATTGTAAAGGAAGCTGCTGACATAAAACCAATGTTTTGGGTATAATTTAGAACCGCAAATCAGATACGGAATGGCTTCAAAATTTTGACACAAAAGTAGTCACGAAGGGAACAATCCAATCTGTAGCTCATAAGCTATATGATCCGATTGGCATTTGTTCTGCTGTTGCAATTTTTCCGGAAATTCTTCTTCAGAAAGCGTGGAGCATCAATTTACAGTGGGATACAGAACTTGATAGTGGGATACGTGAAAGTTTTTTGAAATGGCTAAGATATTTACATTTTTTGAACAACGTTAGAATTCCAAGATGTATTTTTCCTTCTTCTGATAATTGTTTTTTGTGATGGAAGTACTGATGCATACGCAGCTTGTATGTTTCTAAGAACTGAAGACGATAATAATGTACATTTAAGACTGATTGAGGCCAAGTCGCGAGTTGCTCAAGTAAAGAAGTTGACGATCTCTAGATTGGAACTACAGGCTGCCTTGATAGGCGTAAGAATGTTTAATGATTTTAGAGGATCCTATCAAGCTGAAATACAAGTTATTTTTGGTCCGATTCAACGACTGTGATATCTTGGATAAAAAGGAATGAAGCTTGGAAGCTTTTTATATGGAATCGCACAAAAGAAATAAGAAAAATGTCTGATTCAGAAGATTGGTATCACGTTTCACGAGAATTGAATCCAACGGATGTTCCATCACGTGGTTGTTATGAAAAGGTGTTTGCTGATGGAAGATAGTGGGAGGGTCCATCCTGGTTTCTAAATTCAGTTTCTCAGTAGCCTGGACAGAAATTTACCTGTGATGAAGTGGAAATTAGCGTTGAAAAAAGAAAAAACAGTTGTTTCTGCCTTGTCTACGTCCAAAGATTTTACATGGTACTATACATATTTTTCAAAATTCAGTAAAATTGTTGCTATGATGGGGTGGTTGAAATGGTTTTTAAATACTAGTAAGAAGCAAGATGTTTAACGTTGTGATTTTCTGACTGCATCAGAACTAGAATGTGCCATAAAATCTGTGATTCGTCTTATATAGGAAGAAAGTTTTGATTCTCATCAAGATGTTGTTCACGTTATGTCCTTGTACTGATAATGATGGTTTGATTAGACTGAATACAAAGATAACTGATCGCAAAGATACTTTAAATTTTCGTTAGCCATATGTTCTACCCTCGAATCATGAGGTTGTTAAGAGATCGATCTGTGAAAAACATGTAAAAAGGGGCCATGCCGGAGTTCAGTTTTTATTGCATATTTTGCGAAAAGATTATTGGATTTTGAAATGCAGACAAACAATAACATCTGCGCTACACCATTAGAAACGCCTGCTATATCATTACCAGAAAACACAATTCGTGAAGCAGGCGTATTTAAGGTAGTAGGCATTGACCTAGCAGGACCTTTGTATGTTAGATCGAAAACCAAAGGTGATGAGAAGGTATGGATTGTACTATTTACCTGTGCTGTTTATAAAGCTGTGCATCTTGAATTAGTTTCGTCGTTGTCTACCAGTGCATTTTTACAATCGTTTCGGAGATTTATTGCTCGTAGAGGCAGGCCATCAACAGTTTACACAGATAACGGGACAAATTTTTTGGGAACAAATAATGCTTTTGATGAAATTAATTGGAAGGAGGTAATGAAGGAGTTTTCCATTCAACGAATAGATTGGAAATAGAATCCACCAACGGGAGCACAATGGGGCGGTTGGTGGGAGCGGTTAATAAGAATTTTAAAAGACCTTTTACGAAAAACACTTGGAAAAACATCTTTAAATTTTGAGGAATTGCAAACCGTTCTATGTGATTGCGAGGCTGTTCTGAATTCCCAACCCCTAACTTACACATCTGAAGATAATAATGATTGCGTTCCTCTTACTACAGCTATGTTTTTACAAGATATCCCAAAAAGTTGGTGTAGTTGACCTTGATTTAGTAGAAACCAAAGATTTAAAGAAACATTACAGATATCGTTTAAAGTGAAAAGAAGCATTACGGGACCAATTTAAATACGAGTATTTAGGTCAGCTAGCACTTTTTTCGAAGAAATTTTCTGAAGAAAGTTTAAATGATGGAGATGTCTTGATTATGGATTTTAATAAGAAAAGGTTTGACTGGTCTCTTGGTCGAATAATTGAAGTAATTCCTGGCCGTGACGGAAAAATTAGATTGGTTAAATTGAAAACACCCACAGGGGAATTATTAAGACCGGTTCAGCGTATACTTATGTTTTTTAGAAATGAGCTAGTAAGATGATCTACTTCAACCTAAATCACAGAAGGATCTAGTAAGAAAGAATTAAATACATCCAAAAGGGTAAAGACTGTAACGAGGTCTGGACGTGTTGTAATAACTCCTAGAAGGTTTGACGATTAATTGTGCCATGTTTTGTTATTATACATGACACAACATGGGAGTGTGTTAAGAATTCTTCTATTGTGCGTCACCCTGTACAGACTATGTGTGTGTCAGTAAATTTTTTTGAAAACTTGTAGTCAGTTGAGAAAGAATGTGTGATTTTGACATGTTGTTATTGTCATATACTTGTGAGAAAATAAAAGGGTTTTGTGTTTTAGTCATATTCTTGGAATAAACCATCGTCTGTTGAGTTTCTTTAATTTTCGATAACTGGAATAGAAATATATTCCAGTTTTTCTCTTAATATCCGAATGAACTAGGTAAATTGCCCGCATTAATAAACTCAATAATTACTTTTTAACCCCTTGAGGTACAAGGGACATATTTGTGCCACAACTTTATCAGCTGATACCTTTGTCAATTACCTGAGATGATTTGTTTTGATTATTATTTAATGAGTCCTCATATATTTGTCTTTTGTTTTGGTAGTTCATTTGCTCAATTCTGATTTCAGTTAGCCTGTAATAGCTTTAGAAGTAACATCGAGTTCATGCTGTCTGATCAGTGATTTTCAGTTGATTATAATTTTTAAAGTATAATTGATTTTTGTAACATTTTGAAGATATTGTACTGACTGGTAAGTTTATTTTCTATAAATAATACCGACATCTTGATTTTTTTTATATGAAAGTCCCGAAACCATCTAAAACTGAACGGGACACCGGTGTCCCAATGTACCTCAATGGTAACTTTTCATTCCTAGTTTTTAAATGGAAGAATTGACATATGATTTTACTTTTCTGGTTTGAATCTCAATGAAAACACTTCTTTTTCTCTCTCCTTTGAGAATTATGCCTCGTCCAATAATAGAATTTGCATTAAAGGGAGGCGAACTTTTACAACTTCTCACAGCAGACGATAGTGATTATGAAGACGATTTGCTTGTGGATCAAGAAGATATTGAGTTTCTAACTGCAGATGTTGAGGGTGGTGTTGAGACAACTGTGATTGAGCCTCCTCAACCGGAAAATGTAACTGTCTTACCTAAACCTAGTCAACCAAACATTTCACAGCCAAGTAATGATTCGGTTGCAATTACAACTGCCGGACCAGCAAGATCAAATAACCGTAGAATACCTAACAGTATTTTTAGATGGAAAAAATATACACAGCCCAAAAATTTTCCATGATGATCTCACATTTAAACACGGTAAGGTATTGGTTTTTGAAAATAGTTCTGAGCTCCCAACCCCACTTGAAGTATTTCCAGCTGTTTGTGGTTTCGATGATCTAATAACTACAATTATATTGCCTGAGAGTATTAGATACGCTGAACAATGTGGTATTACATTTTCATCGAATTTGGAAGAGTTGAGAGCATTTTTCGGCATGAATTATGTAATGAGCTACCATGTTCTACCATCACAAAGAGCTTACTGGTCCAGCGAGCATTGCTTCAGTAATGCCCCTTCGAAGATTTGAGGAAATAAGGAAACATTTACATTTTTGCAATAATGAGGGCCAGCCAGCTCCTACTAGTTCTGTATTTGATCGAGCATACAAAATAAGACCTGTATTGAACTTTTTAAATGATAGAATTCAAAAATCTCTATCCTCCACAAATCAGCAGTCTATTGATGAACATATGGTGTTCAAGTTCAAGTTCAACAAAGTTTATTAAAAATTTTAGAAATTAACAATTCATTTTGTATATACATATCACACTTAAAACTAAATATAATAGTAAATGTATATATTGTTGTATTGGTGGTGCGCTGCTCAGGAATCTTCTCCCTCTTCAGCGCGTGGATTGTAGAGTTGTTGGGTTGTGGGTCGTATGGTTGCCTGTTGACAGTGTTGTGCTTAGCATTGTTGGTCGTTCGTAAAAAAAAGATGTGTTGTGGAGATGTGGTGTTGTTGGAGTATGTAATAAATAGAAACATGTGTTAGTTGTGCGAAGCATTGTCGGTTTTAACAGAACAGTGTAAATTAAATTATCGATACTATATACTTATCTGGGGCACCAGACTTCGCTCCGGACCTTTGTATGATTACCCGAAAAGGGCAACCACCTCTGAACCGTGCGTGAGGATCACTCCCCACAGGTCCATCGCAGTTTGCGCCTGAACGAGCGCCGCTGCCATCTTACGGATGATAGGTAGGGCCTTCTCCATATCGAGACCTCCGAGGAGGCCCAATATGGCGTCGAACCCTAAGGCGGGTTAGGCAGGCGGGGTAACGACAGCGGCGGGAGCCGTTCTCGGTACTTCCGCCTTCTCAACCTTGCCTGCTGTCGCTCGGGCGTAACTGACGCCGGTCCAGGTTGAAGAAGGCGCCGCTATCAGTGGTGTCCTATTCGGTCTGTGATGTTCTTCCTTCTTCTTCTGTTGCGGAGGTCGAGGGAACTTCGGACATCCCCTGTTGCTGGCGGGGTGGTCCCCACCGCAGTTAACACACTTTGCCCGGTCGGTACGGGGTTTTGTGCATTCACTGCTGTGGTGATCGCCGGCGCACTAGACACAGCGTGCTGCCGCCCTGCAGCAACGCTGTGCGTGACGGAAACCTTGACACCGGTGACACTGCCCGATGCCGGATTTCCGCCTCAAATCCTCGACGGTGACTCGGAATCCCGAATCTTCTTCCTGTCGTCCTCGGACGGCAACTCCACCATCACCGGGGGGCGTCCTCGCTGCTTCATCCTAAAAACAGAGAGAGCATTAACATCTTGAGTTTTTAGCTCTGAGCTAACGTCGACCTCGGATAGCTCTACGGGCACGCCACGTATCACCACCTTGGCAAATCGCTTGCTCTTTGCCTGGTAGGTGTGATACGGAGTACCACACCTATCCATATACTTAATCAGCCTGTCTCGGTCCTGGAGAGAGGCAGGCTGAATCCGGATTCCCTCGCTGAAGGCCTTGGCCCTCGTGAAGGCGATCCGCTGTCGGTCCATTTCTCGGGAGAACGCAATCCAGTTCTCCTTCTGGCGAAGGATTACCGGAGGCACCTTCTCCCTGGTGTACTCTTGAGTAGTCTGCTCCATTGCTGCAGGGCTGTCGGTGTAGGGTTCCAGGGCCTGGAATCCGTTGTCCGTGGGTGCGGCGTAGACGGGCGAACCTTCGCGGTCTTCTTCGGCTTCTTCCTTTGCAGCACGAAGGCGTCGGGGCTGGTGGATCCGGGTCGGGCCTCTTCTTCTGTGTTGTGGGTTGCTTCTGCGGCGGCGGAGGTAGACGGCGTGTCATCTAGGGGGTGATGCCTTCTAACGGTGGCGCTCGGGTCTTATTTTGCGGCCTTCTCTTCTGTGCGGTGGCGGCCGGTGGCGCGTCGCTGCTCGCTCTCTCGAATGGTAGATCGAGCAGCGACGGTATCGCTGGCGGTATCCGCAACTCCTGGGCTGCCGTCGGTGACAGCGGGATTCCTAGGGCTACCTGCTCTTCCAGGAACTGCTGGTATCGGCGCCGGTTGTAGCCCGGCTCCATCATCGTAAAAACGACGTTATCTTTTCTTCAATTGGACTGCATAGTCCTGTCTAAAGTTGATGTTTTCGAGTCCGAGAACTCAACCTCTAATGTCCAGCATATGATGAAGTTTAAAGGCCATAACATAATGAAACAATATGTTAAGCAAAAACCAATAAAATGGGGATTCAAAATGTGGTGTCGCTGTGCTTCAAAAACAAGTTACCTTTTTGAAGCTGATGTATATACTGGAAAAAAATTATCTGGACCAGCGACAGGGCTAGGTGAATCCGTAGTATTGCAATTATCCAGATCTTTATCAGGCATTGGTGTTGAACTTTATTTTGATAATTTTTTCAACTCTCCTTCGCTGCAGAAACAACTACACATTGCTAATACTAGGGCCTGTGGTACAGTTCGAGCAAATAGGAAACATATGCCGAAAGAAATAATAACTGATATAAACATGAAACGCGGGGATATTTTCAAAGCAAGTGCTGATGGCATCGCATTTGTCAAATGGATGAACAATAAACCAGTCTACTTATTGAGCAATTTCTTCCGACAAAAGCAGTTACCCGCTGTCAAGCTGGATTTTCTGAAAGAATCACTGTAACTTGCCCAGATATGGTGTCCCAATATAATAATTTCATGGGTGGAGTCGATTTGATGGACCAAAAAAAAGTGGTTTATGAATTTGACCGTAAAGCAAGAATAAAATATTATCTCAGACTCGTGTTTGATCTCCTGGATGTTAGCATGAATAACGCGTACATTGTTTACAGTCAGCTATATGAAGAAAAAGATCATGAAGCAACCTTGTTGACAAGTTTAGAATTCAGACAAAATGTGGCAAGAGCTTTAATTAGGAACTATTCTTCTCGAAAACGTGCCTCAGCCACAGTAATAACAACTCAGAGAAGAAGAAAAATGTAAACAAAACCCACTCCGCCAACTCACACTTGTTACACGTCCAAACCGCACTAGGCGTCGTGTATGCTTACTAATGTAAGCGGGTTGCCAAGCAGCTAACAGGGAGATGGGCGTGGTCGAAATAATAAGTAAAATGAATGATTAATACGCTCAAACACTTTACACCGATATTCAAACAGCTCAGTCCGGGAAAATATGTCTCTAGGCGCGACCACAATCGAAACTTTGCTAAAATAATTGTCTTAAGCTGGGTGTTAATTAACCCTACTTGATTGTGGAAAGTAGGATTGTGCTTACTCAGTAAACTCTCACACGAGGATTCTAAAACAAACACTCGTCCAAAACAATTCAACTCAAACTCAAATATATTTAGTACTACCCAGGTTATAAGAAACTTTTTGAATACACCTCGTTTACCAAAACTTCCAAAACAAAATTTATCACTCAAATTCAACTGCATTCACATAACCAACAGTTATATTTTTTACGTATTCCTCGTATACATATAAAATTAAATTTCTACTTATTAATGAATAAATAGTTCTTCATTCAATGATCGATAATTACTTTTTAAAATTCCTAACCAAAAAAAAATCAATATCATCGGCTTAATAATTGTTCCTTTATGATACCTCTGAATCGTATGTGACATTCGTAAATATGTAAGTTCTTAAAACTCCCTCTCTTAGTTATACTTAATGAAATTTTTAAATTAACAGCTGTTCCGTCATTAGTGTACTGCGTTAATGAAACTAACATGAAAATTTTTGCAATCAACCTGGCAAATATAACCTTTCATTAATCTTGAAACCAAAATATGCAAAGTCTACATTCAACTTGTCAAAAACTAGGTCATCAATTAAGTAAACGTCACAAATGTATCTCATAACTGGCTACATAACCAACAGAATAAAAGTTAACGATAAATATATATATATATATATATATATATATATATATATATATATATATATTAGTCCTGCATAAAATAATAAACAAATGTTTACATACACAAAACAGCGTGGTTGAAAAACCACTGTCAATACAAATTTGCGTTTCTGCAAAAATTCTTACTACTAAAACACCCAATACAACATAACTCGAGATCGATTATCTTTTTCCCTTCAACACTAAGTAATTAAATAAAAATTACACAACGATACGCCAATAAACTAACCAAAAAGATAATCGTGCTCTACTAAGTTTTCAAGTTCTTAAATGTAATTCTTACTTAAAATTGTCCATTAATCCTACGCTCTTCTTTCTTCCCGTAAATCAAGTATTTGTAGTCCATTTGTATCCTTAAATTGCCTGAAGGCATGTAACACATGCTCCACAATTTCACCAACACTTATTCTTTTCTGCACTCGCGATTAGTCCAACTATGCGAGGTTATTACTCCAATAACGTAACAATTTGTACACGCTTGGTTGCCTCTATAAAGTTTCTCGCAACCTTTAGGACAATTTAGCCCTTCCTTAACACAAATAAACTTTTAATGTCATATAAAATTACCTTAACATTGGCTCAATTTACTACGAATAGTTCGTTCACTTAATGGTGGTCCCATAAATAATTTTTACTAAAGGGTCGTTACAAGTACACGCGCCGCACTCAACACTACAACGTAACAACTGTTAACTTTTTATAAATCTGCTTACGCACTTTTTCTTGAAGAAAAATAAACTGATTTTATCTTCAATCTCAATTTTATTAATTGTTTTATTTATGAATGTCTTATACGATTCATCCCCTTTCGGGTTACGCAGTTGTTTAAACAATGACTGCCTTCTATATTATTCACAAATATAACTCCAACTCAACCCATTCTGATTTCACACTACACCTCGCGCGCGCGTCTTCCACCGAGCTCTCACCAAAAAGCAACAACAAAAATCCTCACGTCAATCTCTGACTTTCCTATTTATACCTTAAGCCATCAATCTTTAAACATGTCTGACTTCCTTGCTATATTCACCAATGGTATTCATTCAATCTTTCTTAGTGCCGACAGATGATACCATCTGTGCAACCACGCTCATAACTACAATACATCGCCATGTTTGTTCTTACTTACAAATTTTACAACCACTTTATGGAGAAGCCATTTCTCGTCATCACATTCATTCAGTGGCCACTCTGGACCATTACACAACTTTCAACGTTTATCTCTCACATGCGCTCAACCTCCTTCCGCAACATTTGCAAAAATAAGTACAGTCTAAGGTCTCAAATCCCATATACTTACACGTGTTCTCAAAACTGATTGCACAACATTACGAGAACTTTCTATAATTAACAATTAAACATACCAAATCTTTCTCTACATATTTTCTAAAACATTCTACACTTATACATTCACATCTTCCGGCCAAGATTACTCCTTCATCTTCCAACATTCCATTCCTTAACCAGTAGTCAACTGTAGCAACCATTATCGTCCCATCGACAAATTTATCTTCACATTTACATTCATCAGAATCTATTTATTCCAACACCAATGTCTCTATAACAATCAAATACACGTATCTGCATACTAAATGATATTTCTCCTAAATTTCCAGTGGCGTATCACCCACCCACATACATTATGCATATACACAAAAAAAATTTTTTTTTCGTTCAAACTCAATACACCCGTACTCAAAACACGTAATACACGTCATTATAACATCTTACATACATGGTGCGTCAACGCAACCTTACACACTATGGTCAAAGCAGAACGAAAAAGATGTGTCCAATGTGCTCAGAATAAGATAGAGAACAGAACAAACAACAAATGCCAACAATGTAATGTCCATCTTTGCTTTACATCAAACAGAAACTGTTTTGTTTCATACTATTCAGCCTACATAGGTACAAATCTCAGCTGGTTAGAGTACTCAGTTTTTGATCCGTAAAAACACGGGTTCGATTGTCATGAATCATGATCCTGACTGTTATTTGTACTTTTCGTTTCATTTTTTTTGTTTTACCTCTCTTTTTTTACTTATTTGCTTATAAATTAGATTCATATATTAAAAATTTATAAAAAAGACTCCTCTTTCTTATTAATTTAATTATTTTTTAGCACTCTGAAGGGAAAAACATGTAAAACACGCTAACAGGCAATATAAGAATGTGAGTGTTAATTTGCTACCTTTAAGGTACATAGGGACAAATATGTCCCCGCTCGGAAAATAGCTTTCCCGATATTTTTTGAAAATCTGTGTTCATATTCGTTTTATTTGGGTATATATTGGTCAGAAAACACCAAAATACCAAGTTTTTACCAAGACGTTTTCTTATGTAACTGAAAGGGTTAAGTTATAATTGGAGAATATACGTTTTCATTATGACAAAAGGTACAAAGTCATAAGTAACGTAACAGAGGGGAGGTTCCCCTTGTTTTCCCCAGTGTTGCCAGTCACATTACATCGTATTAGCTACAGTTTAATATCTTGGCACAGTGGCGCTGTAATTTAAGTAACTTTGATTTCCTGTACGTTCAAAATTATCCCAAAAGTTTGGAAAAATGTCTAATAAACTAATATAATCTACAGCGATATTCCTAAATTGTACTAAACATATTAATTGTACGACATGGATTTTGGAAATAATAGCGGTCTGTCAGATTTATTTTAATCAAACCCTGTTTGTCACTTTTAGATTTATCATTTACGATTTTTAAATTATGCTGCAAGTGATTAAACTTTATTTATAATGAGTTTAAAAGAAAGCGCACGTACTGAGATGAAAAATAGATATGGAAAATCGGAGTTAAATTCTCAACTTTATAGAATAAGTAGGGAAGAAAAGGCTGAAATGCGCATGCATAACACGCTAAAGCATCAATTTAAAGCTAGACATGCGAAATTGGAGAATTACGTTGATAGAGATAAAGAGGTGAGTGAGTGTTATGAATACAGACTAGGTAACTCTAAATGTTACTTTTAGCCGGCGACATTACGAATGTTTGAAGGTTATACACCAGGTTTTTGCTACAGAAGAAATGGAGAAGCCAAACCTACACAAAGCGCCACATCATCAACAGCATCAGTAACTTATGAGGTAAGAAGGGATTCATCTATTAATCTGCAGACATTTCCATGTAGAGTTATAGGACATCCACGGTATGTTATTCACGGATGGTGAATTGGATATTGATAAGGTGTTATGTCTTCATTTACTAACTGCTCATCGTACAAATACGTTAGCGCCACCTGTCCAAAGCCATAGGACTCTCAGCTTTTTAACCAAAGACCAATCACCGTTAGAAAGACTTATAGAAAGATCGCGTAAACGTCGAAGAATTGATAGTTGTACAAAACTTACACCCACTTACATATTAGGTGTGCACTGCAAACAAAAATATTTACTTTTTATGCTCTATCTTATCCATATTACTACGTGATTGATGTTTGTTTTTGAGGTCTTTAACATGAGTACCTTAAATATTAGAATACAAAAGTATTCCTACTGATCACGTTAAGTGTTAAAATTCCTTTGTGTTATCCATCACGTATTACTATTAAGATAATGCCGCTAATAATAATAATAATATACGTTTCAGATGTGAACAGTGAAGAAGGAAATAGTTCTAACAACTGTTCTATAAGAGACGGTCGACTAGCTGAAAGAATAATAATTAATGATAAAATAGCAATATTGATACGTACAGTTTTAGATGCCTTAAAAACATCAAATCCTGAAAGAATGAATACAATAATAGACAAAGCTAAAGATGGAAATGCTTTACAAAAACTTGTAGAAAAACCTGAACTTCAAACTTTCTTGGAAAATTTACAAAAACAAACCATTGTCTCTAGGTCTGTAAAATTCTTTATTATAACTACTTTTCTAACTTAACAGTAACAGTAACTATGTGGTTCAATACTAATGAATGACATTGTTCCCCCAAACGCTGTCCAGCCAAATTCGTGTTTTCAGATTCTCTACAATGATGTGTAGTTTTGAATACCTCTAATAAAAGAAGCGATGAACAATCAGGTTACTTACTATTTTATCATTGAGGTTGTCTGAACCTTTATGTCTTTCTCTTTCTAACGGTTTATTGCATACAAAGTGTAGACCTAATCTGGAGAACCATGGACCATAAAAATCTGAAAAAAATTACATAATCTTTACCGACCTGATCTACCTTTGGAAAATATTTTTAATTGTGTGACTCTTCCGGTTATACCGGAGGTAGCTTCCATCTTCCTCGTTTTAAATGGAACCCCCCATCTTTTTCGACTTTCGTTTATAAGGTCACATTATATAAAGTGTTTTATTTCAAAAAATTTGAAAATTTGGACAACTGCAGACTCTCATGGAAATCGGTGCTGCGACTATGAACGTTCATAACTTGCTTACTTCAAATAGAATGCCCCAATTTTCTTTGTTAACATAACCATATTCCTAAATGTAGCCGTTTAAGAAAAATTAGTACCAACTGGATGATGCACACGCTCATTGCACGCATATTGTTGTGAAACATCAATGACAAATATATTCGACGATCAATGAATACGGCGTTTGGGACTCACCTTTAGATTTCTTTGTTTAGGGTACAATAAAGGAAAAAGTCCTTTGTGTTCGGGTCAATATGACCTGATCGCGTTCTTCTAATGTGCATAATTGGTTAATTTATTTAAATATTTCATTCCCACTGCTAGACTTTTATTTCATTACTCTAATAACGGTGTACCCAGATTGATATTAGAAAATTATAATTAGTTTTTTTTAATACATTTGTTACACTCACTGTGTTTGGGTCTATATGACCCGGTGATTTGTGTGGTTCAAATTAGAAGAACGAGAAGAAGATTATTATCATAGACGAAACCGAGGTATATAACAGCGAATCAGATGAAGTGGAAGCCAAGATTTCAGATAATCACGTAACTTCAAAAGATGGCAATATAGTATGGAATGAAAAGACACTTCAATCGGGAAGGTTATCAGCAGCAAATATTATTTCGTTGATTCCTGGGCCAACAAGGTATGCTACGTCGCGAATAGTTGATAAATGCTCGTACTTCTCATATTTCACACCGAACATTGTAAACCTAATTCTAGAAAATGTCAAATTTAGAAGGCAAAAGACTTTGTGGTGACACGTTTCAGGAACTAACGTTAGTTGAACTAGAAGCACATTTTGGCCTACTGTTTCTCGCTGGAGTGTATAAATCTCATGTAGAGGAAACATGCAGTCTGTGGGATGGAAATGTAGGTCGTCCAATATTCAGAATAACTATTTCATGTAATTGCACGAATAATTCGCTTTTACGATAAAAAAAACTCGACCTCAACGATGCCAAACTGATAAATTAGATAGTTTCCTATATTCCGAAACGGAATAAAAATGTTACGCTCATGAACACCATGCACCACGATAACGGAGTGTATAACCAAGATCATAAAAAGCCATTAATGATTTTAGATTACAACAAAGCTAAAGGTGCTGTAGACACGTTAGACAAGCTAATAATAACTCTTATGTTCTGTGGTGCGAAGTAACTCCAATCTGGAATGCTGTAAAACTTACAAAACGGCGACTATTTCTTGAAAAACTGGGTAATTCCTTGATTACTCCATTATTGCAAGAAAGAAAACGTCTCCCTCGAAGTATTACTGCAGCTTAAATGGTTATAAAGTCGCGATCTCCAACCAGTAATGCCCAAGTAAGGGAACAATCAACCACAACCAAGCGTAAAAGATGTAATTTTTGTCCCTCTTCAAATGATAATAAAACTAATATGGTATGTTGTAATTGGTCAAAATATCTATGTAAAACTCACGTATATTACTACTGTCAAGACTGTAACAAATAAATGTATACCTTGTAAGGTTATTTTGATGCACCGTGTATGTGTAGTATTTTAATAACGTATGTAACGTGCTTTGAATGTAGCTGAAATGAGTTTGCATGAAAAGATTTTTTTTCGAGTATGCGTAATGTCAGTTGGTGTAATTCGAATACTGTAGAAAGATTTTCGTGTTGAAAGCGTTAAATTTGGTTGAGGAATAATGTTTTGAGTAAATATTTATTAATACAGCACTGGTAAAAGTACTGGTCTTTTTGCTACTGTGTATGGAAGAATGTTAACTAAAGAAATGGTTGTAGACGTATGAGTGAGTGAGTTTATGACATATTGATGTTTTACTAACGTGCAGTAAGGAATATGTATGCATATTTTTGTTTATAGAATTTTTATAATATGGTTCAATAATGGAAAATTTAATGAAGTGATATAATGTGAGAGCGTTCGCTAGATTTTGCGGAAATAAGATTCGTCCACATGTGAGATTTGCATACAAAGTTGAGGGATTATCTGGTTAACCTACAGAGTGAATGTAATTGCAATTGATAATTTCTTCAGAAAGTTTTTAGTTAATTTACAAAGTAATTCAAGATGGCTACATTTATTTCGCATCGTTAGCGTCTTCTTCCACGTTGGAACCTTCGACGCGGCAAAGAAACGGACGAAACACTCAGTTGTGGTAGGTGAATTTTGATCTTAGCGCGAATTTATTGTGACGTATTGGCAATATGGCGGGCAGAAGATATATAAGTGAGTTCCCAAATTTGAGGGAAGTAGTTGGTTAGCTAGTTGGTAAGGGGTTATGAGTAAGGATCGCGCGCGCGTGATAACCATGAGAATGGATAGTGTTGGAGTTTATTTGTGAACATTATAGTTTAGCAGGGCATGTATAGCCAATGCATTAATTCATAAGGGGATAAACCGTATAGGCATTCACAAATAAATAATTTAAAATATATTGTGAATTGAAGGAAAACATTAGTGATTTTCTTCAAGAAATAAAAAGTGCTTAAGCAGATTAGAAGTTAACACAGCAAATATTTTGTTATTAGTGTTCAATTGTGGCACGCATTACCTAATATTATTATAAAAAGAACCGAAGGTGACTATTTATGCTACCGAAATAAAAGTTTGTAAAATTTAGTTAAGATACTGGTGATCATCATTGACATTGAATGTGTACAATCGTTAGCAATACCAAATTGTTTGTATGAAAGCAAATAAGAACTTTAATGTGTATATGGAAGTAACCATTTTTCCATTGTGGTAAACGTTTTGAAGGGCAAACATCACTGTATAAGGTGATGTGATGTTAGGCTAAAGAGCCCGTATACCAGGTATGCTAGTGAACAAATCACAGACATTGCGTTAGTGAGTACTACAGGCGAGTGTGTTTTGTGCATAGTGCATCTAAGAATGTAAAAAGGATTACGAAATCAAATCATATGGACTACAAGTACCGCACCGAAAATGGATTAATTAATGTAATACGTAAGAATTAGATTTAAATTTTGTTGAATCAGAACAAGTACGATTATCTTTTAAGTACATTTTTTTTTGGTATTGTTGCATTAATTAGGGTTCATTCAAACAGAGGAAAAGGTAATCGAATTTTAATTATTTTGTTGTTTTACTTTTAGGAAGGGTATTAACGTATTTATGCGTTGGTGTTTTTTAAACCACGCCGTTGTATATCTTTCCATGCAGAATTTGTCAATATATATATATATATATATATATATATATATATATATTATATATATATATATATATATATATATATATATATAAGTGAAATTAGTGTTTGCATATTTTTGAATTTAAGGATCGATTGTAAATTGCGTAATGAGCCAAATCGATCACAAAATTTGATTTTAGCTTTGAAACATTAATGCAGAACACTACTAACAAATTACTTATTTTTTTATTCAGCATAAATTACAGTTTTGAAGTATTAAAGTTTAAACCTATTAATGAATGTCTAAATACTATTTTAAAGATAAAGTAGTAATAAAATATAACGATATTATTGATGATACAAGCACTAACCGCTCTGTTTGAATTATTCAGCAATTAACGAACATTTTTTTTTTAGATAACGATTCATTGTTAAACCGACTTCGTTTATTTTATTTAGAATTTTCTAAATTGGGAATATTTATTTAACTTAAGATTTTATGACAGAAATATAAATTTACACGTATACGAGGGTTACTTAAACAGTATTCAAATTAACGTCTTGCAATTTGGGAATTTTCATTTGTACAGGGTGTGTTCAATAAGTTTACGACGACACGTATATTTCAGAAATTTCTTAAGCTTTTGGATCAATTTATTTTGAAGTGTGATT